>JAQZBX010072491.1:0-15075 GCA_029593785.1 Cabassous unicinctus | reverse complement strand
TATTTACTTAAATTTGGATTTGGATCTCCTTTTGTTAGTATTTATTGTTTATTATCTCTGTTGTTCATTACCCTGTTTGTCCTTTCCTCTCTTCAGCTGAACAATTTTTAGTGTTCTATTTAAATTTTAACTTGATCTGTCTTATATTTCACTAAATCATTTATTAAAAACTTGTATATGTGTGTGTGTTCTAGGATTTAGAGAATATACACTTGGCACTTCATAGACTACTTAGTAACAATATTTTATCACTTGAGATATAATGTAGAAACCTTTTTACTCAATAGGACCCTTTACCTCCCTCCTTTATATTTTGGTTATAATATGTATTATGTCTACCTGCATTGAAATCCCCATCAGATAAAGTTATAAGGCTTACTTTAAACCAATGGTTTTAAGAAACAATTTGTGTAGAATTGTGGTGTTGTTTTTTTCTTTCATTTTTACATGATTTGTAGAAACCACCAGTTAAGACACCTGAGCTTAGAGTTCTCTTTATGGAATATGTTAATTATAGATTTGTTTTCTTTCATAGAAATAAGACTCTATAGTTTAGACATTGCTTCTTGAATGATTTTTGATAAAGTTTTATGATTCAGACTATTCCATTTTTAAAATATTTTTGAAGTATTGCCTGTATTTTTAAAATATATGTATAATCTGTAGTCACTTCTTTGATTACTGATATTGATCAATTTTGTTCTCCTATTATTTTCCTGATCAGTATGGCAATAGTTTTTCTTTCTTTTTTTTTTTTTTTAAAGATATTTAGATTGCATAAATGTTACTGAAAAATTATAGGGGATTCGCATATGCCTCGCTCCCCACACCTCCCCCATTTCCCCACATTGACAACATCCATCATTAGTGAGGCACATTCATTGCAATTGATGAACACATTTTGGAGTTTTGCCAATAATCTCGGATTAAAATCTACATTGTAATTTACCCTGTCTCCCACCCAATTCTGTAAGTTATGGCAAGATATATAATGGCCTGTATCTGTCATTGGAATGTCATTCAGGACGATTGTCATGTCCTGAAAATGCCCCTGTATTACACCTGTTTTTCCCTCTCCCTACGGTCAGAACATCCAGCGGCCACTGCCTCCAAATCAATGATATAATTTCTTCCATGGCAATAGTTTTATCAATGTTATTTATCTCCTCTAAGACTCAGCTTTTGGTTTCTCTAATAGTTTCTCTTATTTTTCTGTTTTCTATTTCATGTTACTATTTCTTTTCTTCTATTCGGTTTGAATTAGCTTGTCCCTTATTTTTCTGTTTTCTTTGGTTGAATGATTGGTAATTGATTTTGGAAGTTCTTTTTCTTCAGAGGATTTTTGGTTCAATAAATTCCCCTTAAATTACTGATTTAGTTACATTCCTAAAGCTGTATTCCACAAGTTTTTATGTCATATTTTCACTTCTATTTGTCCTTGTACTTTTATTCTTCATTCATTTTGAAACTCTGATATGAAGAATATAATTGTTAGGTAATTATTGTTGAAATTGTCTATTTCATCATTATGGATTGACTCTCTTTATCCCTGGAAATAGCCTTTGCTCTGATATTATTATTATGTTTTTAGGCAGTACAGGGATTGAACCTGGGACCTTGTAGTTGTGAAGCAGGCACTCAACCACTGAGCTATACCTACTCTGCTCTGCTCAGATATCATTTTGTCTGATAGTAACAGCCACTCCAGTTTTCTTTGATTAGTGTTAGCATGATTTTTTTTATCCTTATCTTTTAATGCACTTCTGCTTTTATACTTAAAGTGAGTTTTTTTAATTTATTGTTTTATTTTTGGTAGTGTCATATAATTGACTCTTACCTTTTATCTAAAATAACAACCTCTGAATTTAATGGAGTCATTTGAACCATTTTCTATTTATGCATTCTGTTTTTTGTCCCTACTTTTCCCCATTTTTCCTGTTTTTCAAACTTAATTTGGATTAATTATAAGTTTCTGTTTTGTCCCTTATTTTTTAGAACACTTTCACCACTAACAGCAGAATAAAAGAACTTTTCAAATGCTTGTAGATCATTTACCAAGATAGACCACATTCTGGATAGTGTTCTGGCCCTTATGTTGATATATTTTGTGATTGCTTAGAGGTGTGTGTGTGTGTATGTGTGTAATCTTATCACAAATGACCTTCAAGTAATTTCATATCACTTCAAATATAGTGTAATGATATTACCACAGTGTATTTCCATTTCTCGTTTGTACTTATAATATCAACTAAATGTTATAATGCCTTAATGTTTTCTATTATTTTTTATTTAAGCAGTCAATTATCGTTTGAAGTGAAATTTTAAAATGTATTATACATCTAAACACTCATTTAACTTTTCCAATGCCTTACATTCATTTATGTAGATTGAATTTCATCTTATTTTATTCCCTTTTGCATTAAGGACTTCTTTTAATATGTCTTTAATGAAAATCTGTTGGTGATGAGTTCATTCAATTCATGTAGGTGTAAGACAGACTGTATTTCATCTTTATTTGTTACTTTTAAGGAGTGCAAAATTCTAGTTGAGTGTTTTAGGCTTTTTGTTCAATACTTTAAAGATGCTTCACTGTCTTCTGGCTTTCACTGCTTCAGAATAGAATTCTACTATCATTAATATATATTTTCCTCTGTTTTTTTCACAGGCTACTTATAAAATTTTCTATTTATAGTAGGTATTCTATAATTTAGTAATGTTTTGTATTGAAACAGAGGTCTTTATATTTCTTGTGCTATGGGTTTGTAGGGCTTCTTGGTTATAGGGATTTTTAGTTTTCAATAAACGTTTAAAATGTAAAGCTATTATTATTTCAAATATTTTTCTTTTCTACCCTCTCTCCTCCCTCCTTAGTGGAACCAATCATACATATATTGGACTCTTTAGAATTTTCTCAGAGCAAACTGATTTTCCACTCATTTATTTGTCCTTTTTCTCATTTTCATTTGAGTAGTTTCTATTGCCATGTATTCACAGCCTTTAATCTTTCCTTCTGCAGTGTTTAAATTTCTTTTAATCTTAATGTAGTTTTCATCTCAAAAATTGGATTTTTCAACTCTAAAAATTTCATTTGATTCTTTTTATCTGCTATATCTCACTTAATATGCTTATATTTCCTCTACCTTCCAAGTGTGTGGAATATAGTTATTAAAATGGTTTTAATGTGTTTGTCTACTATTTCTTTCATGTATTCCTTTTCTGGATGTGTTGTTATATATTAATATGCTTGTTTATTATGGGTTGTAATTGCCTGTTTCTTTTCATATGTGGTAATTTTCTATTGGATTTCAGACATTATGAATTAGTTTATACTGGATTTTTTTTTAAATACTTTACACCTGTGTTCTGAGATGAAGTTATCTGGAAACAGTTTGATTTTTTTGAATTTTGCATTTTGCTTTTGTTAGATGGAGCCAAACAGGTAATTATAGTCAAGTGATAATTTTGCTACACTGCTGAAGCAATAACCTTCTGTGTATTCTACTGAATTCCTCTTGAATTATAAGGTTTTCTATTCAAGCTGGTGGGAAGAGGAACAATTTCCTTTCTTATTTCATATGCAAGAATTGTTTTTTCTGGTATTTTGGGCCAGTCCTTTTCCAGCTCCAGTGGTTTCCTCACAAGCATTCAATGATCAGTATCCAGTTGAAGACCTGAGGTTTCCTCTTTGAATATCTCCAGAGTTCACCATTCTCATTCCCTCTCTTTCTCTCTCCATCTTTTTATGTAGCTTTCTCCTTTCTGTGACTCTGTTTTTTTGAGCTTTAGCTATCTTGGCTTCCCCAAACTCTTAGCTTTGTCTTCTCAACACTCGACGAGCCCTGGGCTTCTCCTGGGAGCTACTTCACTGTGCTTTGGGCCGGAAACTCCCTCTGGTCAGTGAGCTAATTGTAAGTTTTACTTTATTTGCTTCTCTCTCTCAAAGATAGATTACCTTTACAGCCTGATATTTGATACTTAAAAACTGTTCTTTAATATATCTTTTATCTTAAAATATCTGTTCCAGGTGTGAAAATAAATCAAAATATACTTAATCCACCTTGACTGAACATGGAAGTTCCCTTTGCCACTATTTCTTTAAATATTGCATTTTCTTTCATTCTCTCTCCCTTCTCTCAGTGCTCCAATTACATATTTGTTTGAATTTTTACTGAATCTCATATACCAATCACCTTTTACCTGTATTTTCCATCGATTTGTCTTTGTGTTTTAGTCTGGATGCTTAATTTTGATTTATTGGTCAATTTCTTTATTTATATTTAGCTGTATCTAATCCACTCTTTTAGTTATTAAATTTGTAATTTTGTCTCCTGTATATTTTCAGTTTGAAATTTATATTTGGCATGTTTTTTTTTGTTCATAGTTTGTGGAAATTCTTACTTTTAGATAATGTCTCTTTTATGTTTGTATTTATTTTAGTTTTCAGCATATAGCCATGTGTCCTCCAAAGATTATTTTTTAACTTCACCCTGGGTAATGTATACGAAAAAAATTTAGGGATAATTTGAATCACTTGATGAAGAGTTCTTCTTCATACTAACACTTTCCTTTGTTCAGGGAGACAATTAGGCCATATCATTTAAATCCAATAGGAAGTGTGCTAATTAAAATAGAGCTGCAGTCTTTATGAGAGATGGTTTAAATCCAGTCCATCATAACTCCTAAAATATAGTCCTTAGAAGTCTCAACTTAAGGGGTAGGATGTCTCCCAAATACTGTCTTCCCTGGTAGGCCTTGAACTCTAACTCCATTTTGTTTGCCTTCCCAAAGCCATGAGAATTTAGAGTATATATTCAACATTTCTGATGAAAAATAGCAAATACCTCAATGAGAAATATGTTCTCAAATGACACGTTCACCTCTCTGTAGATCTTGTGTCCACAATTTCTCACTCTCTTGTTGCCTTTTAATGCTTTCAGTGAGATCACATTTAATTTAGTGGCTTGTTAGTTTTTGTTGTTTTATTTTTTCCAGATTTTCTATTTTCTTTTTGCCTGAGGGTTAAATAGTACTTTTTGTAGGAAGACATCTTCAAGATATATAAAATACCAAAAAAAAAAATAGTCTGAAATGTGATAATTAAATTTGTTGCAAAAGAGAGGACACATTTTATAAGCCATAGATATAACATATAACAGCTGTCATGGGCTCTTGAGAAAGAGAAAGGAATAAAAGCACAAAGTTCTTTCCAATGGAATCCATTTAAAATAAGATGATTGATCACTAAACCCATAATAAATGAGAGGAATGGGTCATTTGTCATTTTTCCTTTCTGGTATATAAAATATTTTCTGATAACTGAGAAGAGTTCAGATATACTGTATCTCTGATTTTTTTGCATGCAGATTACCTAAAACACCAAAGATAGTAATGAGAAATCATACAGCAATAACCAATTTCAACTTACTGGGACTTACAGATGACCCACAGCTGAAAATTCTAGTTTTCATTTTTTTATTTCTCACATACATGCTGAGTATAACTGGAAATTTGACCATTATCATTCTTATCTTCACGGATTCTCATCTTAAAACACCAATGTACTATTTTCTTCGAAACTTCTCTTTCTTAGAAATCTCCTTCACAACAGTCTGTATCCCCAGATTTCTGTAGAGCTTATCAACTGGGGACAATACCATTACTTATAATGTCTGTGCCTGTCAAATATTTTTTATTGGGCTCTCTGGCACCAAAGATTTTTTTCTCCTGGCTGCCATGTCCTATGACCACTATGTGGCTTTCTGTAAACCACTTCATTACATGACCATCATGAATAATGAAGTCTGTAATATCTTTGTCTCTGCTGCTGGATCTCTGGGTTCATGATCATCATCATGCCACTTAGTATGTGCCTCCAGCTGCAATTCTGTGACTCTAATGCCATTGATCATTTTGGCTGTGATGCAGCTCATCTTTTTAAAATCTCATGCTCAGATACATGGTTCATAGAACAAATGGTTATAATCTGTGCAGTAGTGACATTCATTATCAAACTAATATGTGTGATTCTTTCCTACATACATATTATTAAGACAATTCTAAGATTCCCCTCTGCTCAACAACAAGAAAAAGCTTTTTCCACCTGCTCTTCTCACATGATTGTCCTTTACATCACCTATGGCAACTGCATCTTCATCTATATCAAACCTTCAGCCAAAGAGGAAGAGGATATCAAAAGGGGTATCTGTGCTCATTACATCTATTGCCCCTTATTTGAACCCTTTCATTTATACCTTGAAGAATAAGCAAATGAAACAAGCTTTCAGTGACACAATCAAAAGAATTGCATTTCACACACACAAGTAACAGCATGCTAACTTTGAGCAACCAAATGGAAGAACAGTTACTTAACATTTCTTCTGAAGTCCTAATTAGTTTAGTTAGGTTAACCTTACCATGGTCCTTTGAATCTTGATTTTTAATCTATTCTGATCAAGTCATTCCATTCTTTATCCTCTTTAATCTCATTCATAATTATTTCTATCACTAAGAGAAAACAAGAATAGACTTCAAGGAAATAAAACCTTCCCACATCTCTGACTCAGTTTTTCCAGCACTATTCAAAAAGAATAGAAATTTTTGGAACAAGAGCTTTTCTAAACTTCTTCAACTTAAACATGTGACAATGCTGATAGAAACATTTGAAATACATGAAAAAACACTCCATCCTTGTTTTAAAGTAGGTAGACAAACTTAAACATAACTAGTCATGTTATGTGCAATTAAAACATATTGCAACTAAAGAGAGGAAATAAATACATGGAATGTGGAAAAATGACATTAAACATATAAAACAAAGGCAGAATCTTTAGAAGATTCTTTTTAAGAAATGGGAGTAAAATTTGAACCATATTTAGTTGCGATGTTATGCACACACATATACATGTCTACGCACAGAAATAGACAAATTAAACAAGAATAAAAATTAGAGGACTTTTACTTCAAGCTCTGTAGGTTACTGGTATGAGCCTATGCTCTCTGCCTTAAATAACCATAAAAGTGAATAAACTACCAAGGAAAATATTTACAACACACATCTCAAAACTGCCAACCTCCAGAGAATGGAAATTCAATAAGAAAACCCACAATCAGAACTCACTATGTCCATGATGAGAGCTACAGACTAAGCTTAGCATGATTGTCTCTCTGAGCTGAGTTGGCAAATATCAGAATTTAGTGCAGCCAAAGTGGTTAGCATCAGCAGGTCAGGGTTACTACAGGAGAGATCTTGGCAAACGGGGTCTGTGTCTGAAGTTCCCCAGGCCCATGTGTCTGAGGGACTGCCTGAACACACTTGTAGGGAAAAACTAGTCAAGGCTTAACAGAGTAGCTACTACAAGGCTGAAAGTTGAACAGATACTAGACGTCAAGCATTCTGCAGGGCTTAGAATTTTGGCACAGCCAGAGTGAAGAGATCATCTTAATCCTTCTTCAAAACCACAGGTTTCCAGAAAATCTTCTGAGAGTACCTCAAGTGTAAGACCATTTCCTAATACAGAACTCAGCAGACTAAAGCCTGGGGGCGAAATCCATCCACCAACCTGTTTTGTTTTGTCTTTGTAAATAGTTTTATTGGAATACTCATTCATTTACCTATTGTCTGTGGATGCTTTAAATGGAAGATTGAGAAGTTTAACAGAGGCCTCCTGCCCTGAAAGACCAAAAGAAAACTTGACCCACCTCTGGTGTAGAATTTACTTTTGCATTCTTATGATTTGATATTGTTTGAGATATCAAATAATGGGATATGGATTGCTGTGCAGCCACATTGCCTTCACCTACCAGAGAAATCACCAGAGGGTGATTGTTGAACTTTGGGGCCAGCTAAAAGAATTCAAGATTAGTCCTTCCCTCTGCAGTCTCTCAGTTGTCCCTGAAGGTACATCAAAACAGATTTTTAAAAGAAGAGAATTTGAGTAAGTCTGTCTGTTGTGTCTACTTAGGTCTCACACTAGCTAAACCAGTGTTTTATAACAAATGGAAAACTCACCTGCTTTGCCATTGACAAGCGAACTGTATTCAACCCACAAATTCCTATAAATCATGAATCTCAGCTTGACCACCACTGGAAAAAATACACCAATGGTACATGTGCAATTCAAAACCAAACCACAGACTGTCCTGCCTGAGGTGATGGAGTTTTGGGTAAGGCCATCTGCATGAACTGCCAACCAATGTTTTTTGCCAGATGTATTTGAAATAGACATTGGAATTTCTTTCTCAAAATTTAACTCAAGTCCAATCTTTTGAGGTGCCCGCTGAGCCGCAGCCTCCGGCTTAGGATGCCCACAGCCCCTGCTCCCTCAGGCGCCATCATCGTCGCTGCTTCCCTCGGGGAGCTGCTGTCCTGAGCGAGAGGCATCGCGACCAGAGTCCGGCAGGAGCGCCGCGGTGCTAAGTTTAATGTCTTGGGAGTGGCGGCGAAGGTGGCAGGAGCCCGGAGGCACCTTGCCCGAGTACAAAGTGGTGGTGGGCTTGGGCGGGTTAGGCATATCCACCCTGACAGAATATTTAGTGACAGGCACCTTCACGAGAAACACGACCCACCATGGAGTACTTCTACCACAAAGGGACGGAGGTGGACTCCTAGAGATCGCTGCATGGAGATCCTGGACACTGCCGACAGTTCACATCCATAGAACTAGGACGCCCAGAGCTTCATCCTGTCCACAGCTTCTTCAACCAGCACAGCTTTCAGATATTAAGGCCACGCAGGACCAGATCATCAGTGTGAAGTGATGTGATAGATTGTTCCTGTCATCTTGGCTGGGAGCAAAGTGGCCTGAAAAGTGAGAGGGAAGCATCATCCAATGAAGACAGAGCCCTTGCTGAAGAGTTGAGCTGCCCCTTACGGTGACTTCTGCTGAGTAAAACGTGGTGAGGAACACTTTGCAAAAATTGAGAGGCAAATGAACAATACTGAGTAGCCTTGTTCCATGCTTTTCTGCATGTAAAACTCAGTAGCATTCAAATATGGTTTTCCTGAAAAGGATTTGAACAAAAAGGGTGATATAAATCTTGTCTACTCTACTGTGAAGTTTGCAAGAGGTGTAGTGTGAATCTACAAGTGAAAGAGCACCTCTCATTCTGAATTGAGCAGAGATTGCCAATTGATATCACAGAGTATTATTTGGGTTCAGCAACTACAGTTTTCACCATGGTTCTCAATCTTCTTTGTGCATTTGCAACTTTAAGGCCTTGCCAATTGCTGTACAGGGTGATCTCATTTGAAAGCATGCTGGCATTGTCTCCTAGTTGACAGAGGAAGTACTGCAAAACTTTAAAATAATTTTGTGGAAGAAATCAGGAGAATTACTGTCACCATTTCCCATTAAAATATTTTGTCTTATAAAAAAAACTAGAGAACAGAAATTTTCCTACACAAGTACTGAAATTTCAGGAATTAAGGTAATATTTCTAACCCAGGTATTCTGTCAAAATAACAACAGCCAACATGTCAGCAGTGTTACAGGGGCATATTCTTTGCTAGCTGACATATTTATATTTTTCAAAATTGATACAAAATTGTAGATGTTATCCTGATTTCTGATACTGAACTAACTTGTGTACCAGTCCTGATAGTGTAAAAATCAGAACACGATTTACAAAAATACGATCTGCCTTTAGAATGTGTTAAATCACCTGCTTTGTCACAGAAAGTGTAGGCTATCATAATTAGAACCCCAAAATTACCCTTAAGAAGCAGTGTAGGTCTCTTATTTTACTAATCAAGAAGGAAGCAACTGTGATGAAAAGTATTGTCTATTCTTGCTAATAAGACACATTCTAGTAAATTAACTAGTGCCATCATGTGACAGTTTGAAGCTTTTTGTGGATCTGAGAAGAGATCAAGTTCTTAAAGCTAATCCATTCCTGTGGGTGTGGGACCAGATGATTAAACTGGATTCAGTTGGTAGGGGTTTAATTCTATTACTTCAGTGAGGCTGCCTCAGGGTGGGACTTGGTCCTCTTGCTGGAGTCCTTTATAAACGGAGGGCTGGAAGCAGAGTAACCCAGAAAAAGGCAGCAGAGACAGAAAAACCTAGAGAAGCTGAGAAAGAAGTCCTGGTGGTCAGAGACTGGAAAAAGCAGGACATAGAGTCTCAGTGTGTTAGTCTGCCAAAGGGCTGCTGAAACAAAGTGCCAGAAATCAGTTGGATTTGTAAAGGGTATTTGGGGGAAAAGCTTAGAGTTCCCAGGCTGTGAAAAGGTTCAACTTGAGGCACCTTCAGAGATGCTTTCTCACCAAAGACAGCTACTGTTTATCCTGGCATGTTGACATGTAGTGAAGCAAGATGGCTGCCAATCTCTGCCCAGATTTCTCCTTCCCCTCCAGGCTTTCTCCCTCATGCACAGCTGTTCAGCTTCTTCCCAATTTCAGCTGCAGGCTGGCACAGGGCTTGTCTTTTAGAGCTTCCTGTTTCAGAATCAGCTGTTCACTCTCTTGCCAAGGACAGCTGTTAACTATCAGGCAAATGGCTTATTTCTTCCCTGGGCCTCAGCCATTTGAGCCTCCACCTTTCTGTCATGTGGCAGGATAAAAAAATGACAGAGCTCTCTCTTCCCTAACTGTCCATTTATATCAGACTCCACAAGGGGTTGGGGACTCAACCTGAGTCATGCCCACTGATGTAGTCAAATCAAAAGCCCTAAATCAATCTTAACAGTGAATATAATCAAAGGCCTCTCCACTACATTTAATGGAATCAAAGGATATCACACCCAGAGGAAGAGATTAGTTTACTACATAATCTTTCTTTTCTGGGGATTCAAAAAATAATCCAAAACTGCCACTCTCATAAAGAGGACCCAAAAGCTCAAAGAGAGAAGGTGTGGAGGAGAGGGGAGCAATGAATCACATGCCTGATCACACAAAGCTGAAGATGGAGAAAGTAAGCCGGGAGAAGAAGGCAGAGACCCAGACAAGCAGATCCCACCATGTGCCTTATAATGTGAAAGGAGCCCAGTATCGCCAGCAGCTGAACTTGGGTGTTACAACATCTCTGATAATGCCTTGATTTGGACCCTTTCACGGACTCAGAACTCTAAGCTTTTAATCTAATAAATTCCCATTATAAAAGCCAGCAGATCTCATATGTTGTTCCCAGCAGATTTTAACAAACTAAAACACATCATATGTGGGAAATGAAGCTATATTGCATCCAGGTGTTCCCAATTGCAGAAACGTCACAGGATAATAAAATATCTTGCATTTTTAAATTTGTTAAAGTATCAGAGTCTTTCTTGCCTTTAAGAGATATAATTTTAGTGTGAACCTTGACCAAACTACTTTGGAAATTAAGTTTGTTATACCAAGGTTTTAATGTAGACATTTTAAAAATTGAATAACCATGTGAAATAATTTGGATTTAAAATGTTGTGCATAAATTATAGAGTAGAAGGTAAGAGACCAAAGGCCTTTTACCTTTAATTTTCCTGGAGAATTATATAAAGATTTTCTTATGACAGTTTTGCCCTGATTACTGAAGTATCAAAACTAGATTGAATAATTTGCTTCAAAAATGTACCCAAGCTCTGACATTTTTGTTTTTCATAGATGGTGTAAAGGTTGAGACTCGGGCAGCAGCCTGTGAGGGTTAAATTGCAAGAGGTATACTGTGAAGATTAATGCCCCAGGCAACAGTCCTACTGTTGAATCAGCTATTAGTTTACAAAATCATTGACTCAGAGTGCATGTACTCCCTAGGCATAGCAAAAATGATTCTGGAAAATTGTATGTTTTGTTCTTTCTGTGTGACATTTGAGTAATAACAATGGTATATAAAAAACCCTGCAAGTAAAAAATGGCCATGCTTTCTTGCCTGTTTGTCCAGAGCAGATGGTGGCTGGGACAATATGAACAAGCTTTCTTTTCTGCCTAGAGTCTTTTTTCTGCCTACCTCCCTTACGGGCTCCCAAGGTGGATGGACACTGTGGACAGCCAGCCAGAATCGTGAACAGGACTGTTCATAGCAATATTATTCATAAGAACCAATAAGTGGAAATAACCCAAGTGCACATCAAAGGATAAATGGATAAATTTGTCATAGGAATATTATTTTGGAATAACAAAAAATGCAATACTGATACATGCTGCATCATGGAAGAACCTTGACAACATGATGCTAAGTGAAAAAAGCCAGTCACAAAAGTTAGCATATTGTATGATTATATTTATATGAATTGTCCAGAATAGGTAAATCTGTGGAGATAGAGCAAAGATTTTTTGTGTCTTAGGATTGGGTGAATTGGGGGTTCATGGGAATGTTGTTAATGATAATGGAGTTTCCTTATCATTACCTCACCCTTCCACCAATACCTTGCATTGTTTTGAAACATTTTTAACTAATGATTAAAGAGCATCCTCAAGATATTACTATTAACCAAAATATTTTCCCCCAACCCATCCTATTATTATTACTTATATCATTTATACATGAACATACATAAACAATAAATATATAGTTAAAGTTGTGAATTTACAAAGCAAACATTCATAACATCATACAGGGGTCTGATACATCAACCCTCCACCAACACCTTGCATTGTCATGAGACATTTGTTCAAATTATGAAAGAATATTGTCAAAATCTTACTGCTAATTATACCTCTTATCTTACATTTAGTGTATTTTTTCCCAAGCAACCCCATTATTATTTTAAATATATTTTTATGAAAAAAGTTGTAAACTTACAAAACAATAATGCACATGTGCAAAATTCCCAAACAATACCCATCTATCAACACACCACACCATGGTAGAACATTTGTTACAGATTATGAGATAATATCATCTGATTATTACCAGTTCCACAGCATAAATTTGGCACACATTTTTCCATACTCTCCCATTATCAACACAGTACATCTTTGGCATAGATGCAAGAATATTATATTTTTACTGTTAACCACACTCCATAGATTACTCCAGTTGTATTTTTCCCATGCTTCTCCACATTCCCACCACCCTGCAATACTGACGTACACCTGCTCTAGCTCACAAAGGACACTCTTGCATCTGTACCATCAACCACTATTCTCATCCACCTCTGGGTTTACTGTGTGATTCAATCCCTAGATTATTCTCTAGCTTTCTGTCAATTGGCATTTACGTCCCTAGACTAACATTTTCAGCCACATCTCCATTTATAAACCAGCTGTTACTCACTATAATGTGTTACCATCACCTTTGTACATTTCCACACTTTTACAGCAAAGCTAATTAAAACTTCCACATACATTAAATATCAGTAGTCCATCTCAGTCCTCCTCCTATTCCCTTTAAGAATCCACCACCTACCATCAGGTCTTGAAGATATTTTCCTACATTTTCTTCTAAAACCTTTTGGTTCTTGCTTTTATATTTAGGTTTTTTATTCATTTTGAGTTAATTTTTGTACATGGGCCTTCTTTCCTTCTTTTGCTATGGCTATCCAATTTTCTCAGCATCTTTTGTTGAATGGACTGTACTGTCCTTGCTGTGTGGGTTTAACAGGCTAGTCAAAAATCACTTGACCATAGATGTGATGGTTTTTTAACCATCAATTCGGTTCCATTGGTCTATGTGTCTGTCTTTATGCCAGTACCATGCTCCTTTTATCACTGTAGCTAGGTAATACAACTTAAAGTCCAGAAATGAGAGTCCTCCAACTTCACTTTTCATTTTTAAGTTGTTTCTGGCTATTCAGGACCACTTACCCTTCCAAATGAATTTGAAAATCATGTTTTCCATTTATTTAAAAAAATGCTTGTGGAGTTTTTATCAGGATTGCATTGAATCTGTATATCAATTTGTGTAGAATTGACATCTTAATGATATTCTGTCTTTCAATCCATAAGCACGGAATGTGTACCAATATTTAGGTCTTTTTTTTATTTCTTTTAACAATGAGTTTTAGTTTTTTGAGTATGAGTGCTTTACATCTGTGGTTAAGTTTATTCCTGAATATTTGGGTTATATTTGTCATTTTATTTTCACCACTCTATTGACACTTTTAGTTTCTTTTATTGATATAATCTTCATTTCTATACTCTCTTCCAGACCTTGCTCTCATGTCTTTCCTTTTCAGGCTGTAGCACACCCTTTAGTATTTCCTGCAAAGCAGATCTCTTGATTACAAACTCTCTCAGTTCCTGTTTATCTGTGAATATTCTAAACTTGCCTTCATTTTTGAAAGACAATCTTGCTGGATATATGATTCTTGGCTGGAAGTTTTTCTCTTGCAGTATCTTAAATATATCATACCACTGTCTTCTTGCCTCCATGGTTTCTGATGAGAGATCGGCACTTAATCTTATTGGGTATCCCTTATATGTTATGCATTGCTTTTCTCTAGCTGTTCTCAGAATTCTCTGTCTTTGGCATTTGACATTCTGATTAGTATGTGTCTTGGAGTTGGTCTATTCAGATTTTTTTTTCAGATGGGAGTATGTCATGCTTCTTGGACACAGATATCTATGTCCTTCAATAGGGTTGGGAAATTTTCTACCATTATTTCTTCAAATATTCCTTTTGCCCCTTTTCCCTTCACTTCTCCTTCTGGGACATCCATGGCACTGATGTTTGCACATCTATTGCTATCCTATATTACCCTGAGACTTTGTTCAGGATTTCCCAAACTTTTCTTCTCCTGTTCTTTTGTATGTTCACTTTCACAGGCCATTTCTTCAAGCTCACCAATCCTCTCTTCTTCCTCCTCAAATCTGCTATTATATGATTCCAGTGTATTTTTTATTTCATTTATTGCACCTTTCATTCCCATAAGATCTCCTATTTTTCTATTTATGCTTTCAAATTCTTCTTTGTGCTCATCCAATGTCTTCTTAATATGCTTAGTTTCTTTAGCCATCTCATTGAATTTATTGAGATTTGTTTGAACATCTATGATTAGTTGTCTCAACCCCTTTATGTCATCTGGAGGCTTATCTTGTTCCTTTAACTTGGCCATATATTTCTGTTTCTTGGTGTGGATTGTAATTTTTTGTTGGTGTCTTGGAATCTGACTTATTAGAGTATTTATTCTGGTTGCAGTTTTTCTCTTTAGTTTAGGGCTTCA
>JAQZBX010072490.1:0-15038 GCA_029593785.1 Cabassous unicinctus | reverse complement strand
GGGTTCCTGAGGGCTCTAGAGACATTCAGACATTATAAGCAGCACAGACAAGATCAGGATTTCAGCCCCCTGTCAGTGAGCATAACTTTGAAATTTATGCTCCCCAGCATAACAAAATTAGAATCATTTACAGTTTCCCTACACATGGCTCTTCTGCCCCTTTTATTTGAACCAAAAATTAGCACTATACTTGTTAAATATAAGTCCCAGAGATTTAAATCTTCAGTCTGTTTATATGTCAGTTTAGCCCTGAATCTCAGCAGAGTTGCCTTACTTACTCTCCAGTTCATTGGACTCACCAAGAACAATTAACAAAAGGATGGTGATGGACAATGTCCATCCCAAAAAACAGAGTATCTACAACTGCAAGCAAGACAGTTCCATCCATCTGCCCCATGGGTTACAAGCCCCCTTTCAATCAGAAACAGAGGGGGCATCACCATCCCCAAATCCTCAAGATTGGAAAATGAACAGTGGACTAAAGTAGACTTATTATTATTCTATTATAGATTTATTATTATTCTAGCAATGGAAGAACTTGTATCATTGATATAAAGGCAGTGGCCGTGAGAGGTTCTGAAGGGAGGGAGAGGGAAGAATAGGTGTAGCATGGGGGCATTTTTGGGACATTGGATTTGTCCTGCATGACATTGCAATGACAGATATAGGCCACTATTTATTTTGTCATAATCTACAAAATTGTGTGGGCAGAGTGCAAACTATAATGTAAACTGTGGTCCATGGTTGGTAGCAATGCTCCAGTGTGTTCATCAATTGTAACAAATATACCACACAAATGAAGAATGTTGTTACTGTGGGAAAGTGTGGGGGAGAGGGAAGATAAGACATATTGTAATCCCTTATATTTTTTATGTAACTTTTATGTAATCTAAAGCTTCTTTAAAAAAAATAATTAAAAAAAAAAACTTCTAGACCAAAATATTTTCCATCTGTCTATTAGGGCATTGGCACCAGATATACCCGAAGTATATAGGTTAAGATTCATTTTTAAAGCATTTGCTTTCAATATAGAAGTGTTAATTTCCTACATATATAGATGGATAGATAGATTTAGATAACTATACACATACGTTTGTATATGTCTGTGTGTGTAAAGGAGTCCTTAATGAGGATGAGTTATGTGTAGATGCTTAGGTATTTCAAACATTGTCAGTATATTTACTTCTAGAAACATGTCAAAGAGTTAGAATTTTAATATAATAGGTTGTAACCAGTGTTGATTGTATCTGGATATAGAAATAGGAATGGGTCCATGGAATCATGATAATATTGGAGACCTTGGGTGGTCAGAGTAGCATGAAAATGGGGATATAAGAATATTGATGACGGGAAGGAGTTTCCTACTAAAGGATTTGGAGCAGACAGAAATAGATACTGAAGATACATTTTGCTCATTTCAACTTTTGCTTAAAACCAGTTCTGATGGAATATAAAGATCTCATTATTTCAGTTATAAATTGAAGTTCTAAAATTAAAATTCCCTATTGTTTTCTTCATCATAGACCTTTTCTATTGACCTGCTGTCATTTTCTTTTGTAATCAAACCATATTTGCAAGCACACACTATGCCATTAGTAGTGACAATAATAATGGAAATGAGTTAATATTAATTAAATGCATATGATGTAACTGAAAATGTGCTTTGAGTTAATACATGTCAATTTCTTACCAAGGTACCAAATACATGCAAAACAGCCAATATACATTATTCACTACTGCTACTACTATTGTAATTACTGTCATACTCACAACCTTATAAGTATTATTCTTAGAATATTTTACATATAAAGAAATTGAGATTCATCGAGATAATATAACTTTCATGAGACCATGCACATTTTAGGTGAGGTTGCAGGATTTTCACTCAGAATTTTCTGAATCCAGAGCAAAATAGATAAATCTGTATTAAATTGTGTATCTCAACTCCTATCTTAATATTGCTTCTAATCCAACCATAATAGGGCCAATGAAAAATATATACAAATTTTAAATGGCATATTATCAACTGTCTGAAAATTTTCTTCTTTTGCTATCTCTAAGAACTATCATTTTTCTAGATGAAAATTTATTCACTTTTTATTACAAGCTCAATACAGTTTTATTAAAAGAAAGGATAGTTTCATAAGAATTAACTACTGTCTAAAATCAATTATTGAAAATAATGGTGATGGAGAGCAAGCATCCATCCTGATCCCATGGGAAAGACTTGAAGCAGTTTTGTTCATTTCAATAAGCAGCAACAAATATCAGATCACAATACCTTCCTTATCTTGGGTTGTTCTGGGGTGTTTTACCAAAAATAGATCTAAAGAGAGACAAAATGCATTAACAATTGGGCCTGGCTTGCTCATAAACAGCAAGATAGTTCTTAAAACTTCCTGATATATTCAACTTTAGTTTCATTTTGGCTTGACATTCTTTATTTCCAGGACATTAGATACTAGTCAGGAAAACATAGCACAATATAAGAAGAAACTTCCTCACAATGTAGTAAAATGTGTGCTCACACAAGCCAAATATATATTTTCTATGACTCTTCATTTCCAACTCTCTGGATTGAAAGACAGGGAGACACTGGGATAAAGGCAGATAGCTAACATTTACAGATCTTTTTTATAGTGGCTACTGGTGTTTAGGAGAGCTGCAGAGAAATGAGTGAGTATATATGAGTGAGAGTGTTTGTGGGTGCTCACAGATGCTATTGTAGCAGAGAGACACTTAGATATAACTGTGCACATGCTACATGTTGACTGGTCCTATGGACTTGTCATGGTTAATTAATTTCATGTTTCAACTTAGCTAGTTTATCCTGTCCAGTTGTTTGTTCAAGCAAGCACTGGCCTAATTGTTACTGTGAGGTTATTTCATAGATGGATTTAAATTATTAGTCAGTTGAATGTATCTATGGCTAATTACACCTATAATCAACAAAGAAGATTGCTTTCAGCAATGATAGGAGTCCTCTCACGAATTAGCTGAAAGTCTTAAGGCAAGAATTAATAATTTCAGCAGTCAGAAATAAGAAATTTGTATCTCTACCTCAATCAGCTAACTTTCTCTGGGGAATTCATTGTCATTTTCACTGAGTTCTTCCTAACTTGTGGCCTGCATTAGGAATTAGATTTGCCAATCTCCATGGTCATGTGAGCTGATTCCTATAATAAATCATATATATATATATAAATTTCAAATTTGTTATAAAATATTTTGTCTTTTGTAAAATAATATCAGGAAGTATTTCGGATGAAGGAATTGTTTTCTAATGATATGCCATGATGTTTATAATTCTTTTCTTCAAAAAAGAAAAGCAATCAGGCTAGCTTCAGCAAAATTGGTATATAATTACAAGGAAACATAAGTTCTACAAAGAACTCAAAGTTAGGAATTTATCTTTAACTCGGGAATGGGTCCTAATTACTGACAGAGCACAGTAGGGAAACCAGGAATGCATCTGGCTCAACTGCTCATTGAAATATCACTGTACTTCTATTTTATTCATCTTTATCAATCAGAATAGTTTTTATATTTTCCAGGCTATATTTACAAATGGCCAGCATCAAGAGATGGTGAATTTAACTTCTTTATTCAACTGAGCAGTTAGAATCCTAAATTGAAATATCCCCATGAAGGGTTTTACTGGTCAACCTTCAGTAAGATATCCTTCTAATGGACTAACATGTCATGTTAATGGACCATAGAGTTCTGGTTTGGGACAAGGTCAACCTTGCTTCCACTGTGGTGTGGTCGGGTAATGTAGGGGAAGGACCTTCACCATTATATGGCTTGTTAACCTTCTAGGGGTATGATTTACTATGTCTGGGGAAAGGCCCTGAATGTGCATTTCTAACAAGTTTCTAGATGATTTTGATGATGTTGACAATACAACTCCAGGCCTATTGCTTAACCTTTTGTAATTCAATATCAATGTCTATGGAAATAATAATAATGTCTTGAATGGTTGTTACAAATTTAAGAACATAGTGCCAATTAATGACAAAATAACACCCTGAGGTGAGGTATTTTGACTCTTTACAATATTTTTATCTGAAAATGGCCCTTGAAATTAGGATGGTTCTGTCAATGAATCCAACTTTTCCAGTCATTTGATTTTCAATGTCTTCCTCAGAAAATGCACAATTCCTGGTGGAAGGCTGATTCCTGTACTGCATTTAGAAACTGTAATAAATGAAGGGATGTATCATATAACCAGGACTCTGCTAACTCATCACTCTCTTTCATCATTTTCCTTTAGGTTTCCTAACAGAGATCAAAATTTTATTCTCAATGACTTCTGATTCCAACTCTGACATATAAAAAGGTTGGAAGTAAAGTAACAGCATCCATCTTTACAAAATAAAAAGTTGATCAAACTTAAAAACACTGACTTTCTTGAACACATCAGAGAATTGAGGTCACAGGGCAAACTGCAACCCCTAAATCCAGACAGAAAGGTGAATCCACAGAGTCATAACCAAGACTCACTTTCCTAAAGCAGAAGTTGCTGAAGTCAGAAACTAGTAGGAACAATGGCAATTTTGACAAATTGGTAGGGTTGAGTTTAGACTGGCATAAGAGTGAGAAAATCGTAGGGTCATGGTCTTACCAAAGTCCCCACTTTTTTATGAGCTTTACTGCCAAGTGTAACATATAAAAAATTATAATACCAGAAGGAGAAGAAAAAGACAATGGAGCAGAAGAATTATTTGATGTGATAATAGCTAAGGATTTCCAAAATAAATTACAGACCAAACCACAGATATGGGAATCTCAGAAAATACCAAGTAGGATTAATTTCAAAATAAAAGAAAACAACTGGTCATATCATATTCAAACTAAAAGAAAGCAAAGACAAGCAAAAAAATCTTAAAAACAAAACAAAAAACAACCAAAGGTAGGGGGAACTTCCCTAGAGTGCAGAAAGGACAAGAATTACAGAGGATTTTTCATCAGAATCCATACAAGTCAGAAGAAAGTGAAGGGAAATACTTAAAATGTTGAGGGAAATGAAAAATCTCAATGACCTAGAATTCTATATCCAACAAAACTATCCTTCAAAAGTGAAGAAGCCAGGCGGGGGTGGTACCCAGGCGGTGTTCATGAGCTCCCTCGCAGCTTTCCCTCGCCTTTGGCTGAGGAATGATGAATGAGAGTCCCGGAGGAACGCTCTGACCATGGCCGGGAGTCTCCGGGTGCTGGGATTCGAGGTTATAACTTATCCTCTCATGTTTTTTCCTTGTCCCTTCTCCCCAAATCATCAACAGCAAAAAAAAAAGAAGAAGAAAACAACATGTCAGAGTACAATGCTATTCCTGGGACTTACATGATCGGTATACTCGAGATAAGTCAGCTGTAAATAAAATGCAACAGAAGTACTGGGAAACAAAACAGGTCAGGGAAGAAGGAAGAGGAACATGTAGTTGCCTCCGATGTAGACCAGGATGCCAAACTAGAGCAGTTTCACTCGATTCAGAGAATCTGTTTGGACTTGTCTAAAGAAATTGTACTTTATCAAAAGAGGATGTTTCTTGTCTCAAGAAGAAAATGAACTGGGGAAATTTCTTCAATCTCAAGGCTTCCAAGATAAAACCAGAGCAGGAAAAATGATGCAAGCCCCAGGAAGGGCCCTCTGCTTTTCATCCCAGCAAAGATTGGCCTTGCGAAACCCACCATTTCGATTTCACCAAAAAGTGGAGAATTTTCGGCTTCAGGCCATCTCACACGCTTAGCTAACAGTGAACCACATGGAGCAGTGCCAGACTGAGTACAGAGGGGCATTATTATGGATGAAGGACGTGTCACAGGAGCTTGATTCAGACTTCTCTAAGCAAATGGAGAAGTTGAGGAAGGAACAAACACAAGTAGGCCTTACAAAAAATAAAAAAAATAAAAAAAAAACTTTGACAAATTGAAGATGGATGTGTGTCAAAATACCAGAATACTCTGCTTCATTTTTGGAAGAAAACTTCTCACACCATGGTAGCCATCCATGAGAGTTTCAAAGGTTACCATATGCATTTACTATGTTAAGGAGCTTACAAGAATAAGAATAGTTTATTTGAATACACTAGTTGTGAAAAAGAAAGGAAGATCACCCAACAGGACAATATAGAAGTAGCAGTGGAGGAACCAAGTCAGTTAATTAAATTAGAGGGTAAAAACCAGAGCAAGGAATCATTTATTTCTAAAACTGAAGATGGAAAAAGTATTTTATCTGCCTTAAACAAAAGCTGTATACATAATGCATGCCCAGGGTCTATAGATGAACTAATAGACTTGAAGCCTGAGGAAGAGACTTGCCTGTGCCCAGTGGTGGGGACCATGGAACCTGAATGCACTGACAAAGATGACGTGCTGCTGCTGAGTGAGCTTTTCAGTGTTTCCTTCCTGTAAAAGAGCGAGTTCAGCAAAGAGTAGGTTGCTATGTTTGGAGATAGTTGGCTGAAACAAGCATCTCCCACAGTGGTCTCAGGCGAGCTCGACCCCAAACCCCAGACAGGCTCAAGAATCCTTCCTTTGCAGACTTTAGACCAAAATATGAAAGACTTACAGGTTTCACTACAAGAGCCTGCCAAGACTGCCTTGGACCTGACTGCCTTGTTCAGTCTTATGCTGACATCGAACTGCTTTGAAATCCTGACTGCTGGGAAAACTGTTAAAGAACATGAATTGCTCAATGCCTACCGGAGGGTGCCACCAGCAGCACAGCTGGGTGTTTAGAAGACTTATCAGGCGATCAGTAAGCTGCTTAACAGGTGGGCCTGTGAACTGCTGACATCCCCAAGTCACCTTCCAGGCAGCTCTGGACTCAGCTGGGTGGGACCAACCAAAGACACTGTCCCCACAGCCCTTGCCTGATAGGCTATGTGTTCTCACATGGTGGAGGAGCTGGGCTTCTCTCTGTGGCAGGAGTCTTTCTATGGATAGCAGCTATATTTGCATACACCAGTGTCTCCTTTTATCCTCTCTGAGACTGGAACTCCAAAGCATGTATTTCTGGAGCCTCATTTTTTTTTTTTTAATTAAATGGAAAAAAAATATTTGACATGCAAAAAGAAAAAAAAGTGAAGGAGAAGTGAAGACTTTCTTAGACAAACAAAAATGGAGGAAATCCATTGCAAGCAGACTGCTTGCAACAAATGTGAAAAGAAGTTCTTCAGGTGAAAGGAAATAAGTCAAAAACTTGGATTTACCAAAAGAAAAAAACTAAATTATGATAAATAAAACATTTTATTTTTCTAATACTTAAGTGATTGAAAAGATAATTATTTGTTTAAAGCAATGACAGTAGCCATGTATTAGTGATAATAAAACAGGCATGAATAAAATGAATAACAACAATGTAGCAAAGAATGGGAGGAATGAATTGAGGGTACACTGTAATAAGTTACTTGAGCTGCAGAGTAAAGCATTATTTGTAGGTGAATTTAGGATAGTTTTAGTTCATATTGTAAACTTAAGGGAAACTGCTAAAAAATAAAAAAACAGTATTACTGAAAAGTTAAGAGAAGGCATAAAATGTAATGATATAGGGAAGTGGAGGTGGCTCAAGTGATTGAGCTTCCACCTACCATATAGGAGGTCCCTGGTTTGGTTTCCGGTGCCTCCTAAAGAAACAAAGAAGATGAACAGATTCAGCATGTGCAAACAATGAGGAGGTGGGGAATGAAATAAATAAAATAAATCTTTAAAAAAATGTAATTATATAAAATGCTCAATTAAAATCAGAGAAGGTAGAAAAGAGGAGAAAAATAAACAGAGAACAGATGTAATGAATAAAAACAAGTTACAACTTGAATATCTAATAATATTAATCCAATAAATATTAATCCAACTATATCATAGTTACTTTAAATGTATAGTATCTCTAAATATACCAGTTAAAAGGGATTGTTAGAGTGGATTAAAAACAAACCAACTACATGTCTACCAGAAATCCATTTTAAATATATAGAATCTGAGAGTTTAAAAGTGAAGTAATGGAAAAAAATTATATCATGCTAAAATCAATCAAAAGAAAGCTACAGTAGCTATATTAATTTTAGTCAGAGCACATTTTATAACATAGACTTTTATCAGGAAGGAAATTTCCAACAAGATATAAATATCCTAAATATATAACCTCCCAACAAAAATCAGTACAGGTTTTGATGACTTGAACTGCAATTTCAATCAACTTTATTTAATTGACATGTATAAAACTCTCCATCCAGCAATACCACAATACACTTTATTCTCATTTAACTTAGAAAATTCACCAAAATAATTTCATCTGGTCTATAATACAAGCCTACTTCACACTATATAAAAAATATTTCTAAATGGATCTAGGACCTACATATAAGAGATAAAACAACAAAACTCTTAGAAGAAACCGTTGGGGAGGACTTTCATACCCTTGAATTTGGTAGTGATTTCTTAGATATGACACTGAAAGTATGAGCAACAAAAGAAAAAAGATAAAATGGACTTCCTCAAGGTTAAAAACTTTTGTATATCAAAGGACATTATCAAGAAAGTGAAAAGGCAATCTACAGAATGGAAGAAAATATTTGTTATCCATATATTTGATGAGGGGTTAATATTCAGCTTATATAAATAACTGGTACAACTCAACAAAAAATAACAAATACCCCAATTAAAAAGTGGGCAAAGGTTTCAATAGACATTTCTATAAAGAAAATATACAAATGGCCAATAAGCACATGAGAAGATGCTCAACATCATTGGTCATCAGGGTAATCAAAATCAAAATCATAAGGAAATACTACTTCACATTCATTAGGATGGGTATTATTAAATAATATGATAATAATAAATGTTGATGAGATGCCAAACATTGCTCATGCTACTGTAGAATGTTGAAGTCACTGTGGAAATCAATTTGGCCATTCCTCAGAAAGTTGAAAATAGAATTACCACAAAACTTGGCAATCCCACTTCTGGGTCTATATCCAAAAGAATCAAAAGCAGGGACTTGAACAGTTATCTGTACACCAATGTATATGGCAGCATTATTCACAATACCCAAAAGGCAAAAATAGCCAGTGTCCATTAACAGATGAATGGATATGCAAAATGTGGTATAAATAATCAATGGAATATATTAAGCCCAAAAAGGAATGGGTTTATGCCACTCTGAACAAGATTGTTGAGTGCGATGCTTCAGGGTTCTTTACTGCCACAAAAGCTTTGAACCCCAGCAAGAACTGGCAAAACATCCTACTCAAAGCTCTAGAAAACAGTTAAAGGACTACAGTAACAGAGCTATTTTAAAGCAGTATTTTCTTGTGTTTCCCTGGCCAGAACCTCCCATATCCCCTCACCAGCTTAGCAAGGAGCTGGCCCAACTTCCAGTGAAGGTCCCTGGTCCTGGTTACAGAAGCAGCAGAGTAATTGTCATGCACATACTGGGAGGAAATATGCCTCACCTAATCTGTCTGGTGGTGGTGTGACAGACTGTACCAGGACATTCAATTCATAGTTGATGTCTCAGAACTTGCATTGTATGTGGAAGGCATATCACTTAGCTCTCCTACAGAATGCTGTGGGTAAAGAGTCAAGTTGCTGCCTGGGGCAAAGGATTAATGGCTGTAGAACATAGAGTCCAGTGCCCAGGACCATGAAGAAACTGTTTCCTAAGGAGAATCGGACATTCCTAGTACCACACATGCATGCCCAAGAAAAGATGCATGTGTGCAAAGGATCAGGGTGGGCCCTACAATTTGACATCAATCTATTCTCTAACTCATAGATAATAGATAAGCTCTGAAGAACTGCACTTGCAAAAGGTCATTCAGCAAATACTGAGAAAAAGGGTTTTCTTTTTTTTATATTTGTTATCTCCTGGCATGCAAACCAAGCTTCGTCATAACCTAGCTTGATCCAAGCTTAAGGAACAGATGCTTCCGATTCCACATTCTGGCCATAATACAGAAATAAAAGGTTGCAAAACATACAAAGAAACAGGAAATAATGGCTAGACAAAGGAAAAAATTAAAGCATTAGAAACCACCAATGGAAGACCAAACCAGAGACTGACCAGAAAAAGAATTTTTAAAAATGGTTATAAATATGCTCAAAGAGAAAAAGGAAAGCATAGACAAAGAACAAAAAGAAATCAGGAAAACAATAGATGAACACAAAGAGAATTTCAATATAGAGATGGAAATTATGAAAAGGAATCTTACAGAGCTGAAGATCACAATAACAGAAATTAAAAATAAAAAATTCAATAGGATACTGGAGCTGTTAGAAGAAAGAAATAGTGAACCTGAAGATAAGACTATTAAGTCAATTAGTCTGAAGGGCAGAAAGAAGAGAGAATTAAGAAAAGAGAACAGAGCATACAAATATAAGCATTGTGGGAGTTCCAGAAGGAGGAGAGAGAAAGCAGCTGAGAAGATATTCAAAGAAATAATGGCTGAAAACTTCCCAAATTTAACAAAATACATGAATATACATATCCAAGACACTCAACTAACTCCAAATAGGATAAACACAAATGTGCTAACACTGGAACATATAATAATCAAACAGTCATATCCCTAAGATAGAGAGAATACTCAAACCCACAAGAGGGAAGCAATATGACACATACAAGGGAAGGCACAGTAAGATTAAATGTCAAATTCTTATAAGAAATCCTGGATGCAACACGGCAATGGGATGAGATATTGAAAGTGCTAGAAGCAAAAGTTTGCCAACCAAGAATTTTATATCCAGCAAAACTCTATCAAAAATGAAGGAGAAATTAAGACTTTCCCAATTAAAAAAAAAAAAAATCTGAGGGAGTCCACCCTAGCAATCACCCTTTAAGCGATGCTAAAGAGTTCTGAAAAGAAAGGACATTGACAACGGATCAAAGCCACGTGAAGAAATAAGGATCTCTGGTAAGGGTAATGACATGGTTAAATATAACCATGAGTACTACTGCAGTTTTGGTAAGTGACTCCACTTTTTATTTCTTACAGGAAATCCTACATGATCTAAAAGACAGAGGCATAACTTTAATGATGAATCAGTGGTTCTGGACTCAGAATGTACAAGCATGCAATTTATGACAAGAACTACATAAGGATGGAGGAACAGAGGGTATAGAAAAAGAGTTAATGCGTATCATTGAAATTAAGTTGATATCTAAACAAACATGATTGTTATATATTTAGGTTGTTAAAATTTAAGCCACATGGCATCTACAAAGAAAATACTGGAGAATATGCATGCTCAGAGAGACAGAAATTAGAGTACAGGCTGCTAAGGGTGGAGCACAAGGTTAATAAGAATTTAATAATGGATGGATGTAGGACTTCTTTTAGGGGAGATGAAAATGTTTTAGAAATGAAAGGTAATGAGGGTACCACAATATTGTAAATATAAGAAACCCTATTTAAAGGCATGGTTGAGGTGAGAAAGACTATATTGTATATATGTTTCTGCAATTTAAAAAAAAAGGTACAACTAAAGAAAAAATGACAAATAAATGCAATGCATGATCCTGGACATGATCTATGAAGAGAGATGAAAAAGCTTAAAAGGATGTTGTGAGGATATATGAAAAAACTGAATGTAGACTGCAAGCTTTATATCAGTATTAAATTTTTTGAATTTGATAACTGCACTTATGATGGTTAAATAGATGAATATCCTTGTTCTTAGGAAATGTACATGGCAGTATTAAGTGTTCAAGAACATGATATATATAACATACACCCATGTGTTCAGAAAATGGATTGATAAATAGACAGCAGACAGAAAGACAGAGATAGATGGATAGATAGAACAACATGTCAAATGTGGAAAATGTAAAAAAAAAAATTGTTGGATCTGGGTATTTGGAAGAATAGGGTTGTGTTGGAATTCTCTGTATGGGGTTTGTGTTACTTTTGTAACTATTCTTTATTTTGGAAAGTATTTAAAAATAAACGTTTAAAATAATGACAAAAAAAGTAATAGGTTCTGATGCATGCTTACAGCATGATGAACCTTGAGACATTATGTTAAGTGAAATAAGTCACACAAAGAACAAATATCAAATGTTTTATGAAGTTGCTTATATTAAATACCTAGAAGAAACAAACTTCTTAGAGACTGATATTGTTAACAGGTTACCTAGGGTTTGTAGTTGGGTGAAGAAGGGAGGGGAAGAGGGAGTTTCTGTTTCAGGTGATTAAAAAGGTAAGGATAATGGATATAGGTGAAGGTAGAACAATATTGTGAATGCAGTTACTACTAATGACATTTACACTTAAAAGTGGTTAAAATGGGAAATTTTGATTTGTATATTTGTCACTACAGTAAAAATTTTAAAAATATTTTTAAAAAGAATACAAAATATATAAAGTATATTGTCAAATCATAAAGGAATTAAACTAGCAATCAAAATAAATATATTTGGAAATCCTCATATATATTTGAAAACAAACACGATATTCTAAATAACACATGGTTCACAGAAAAATTCTTATGGAAAATGAAAGAAGGTTTTAAATGGAATGGAAATAAAAATACAACATCTAAATTTGTGAGATGCAGCAAAAGTAATGCATCATCTATTAGAAAAGAAGAAATGTCCAACTTAGGAATATAGGAAAGTAAAAGTAAATTAAGCCTACACTAAGCAGAAAATAATTATGGGAAGGCAAATGACCTTAAATAGCCATCAAAATACTGGAGAAAAAGAACAAAGTTAGAGGACTCATACTTCCTGATTTCAAGACATCATAAAGCTAGAGCAACCAAGACTGTATGATATTGGTGAAAGAATAGATGATTAGATAAGCAGAATAGTATAGAGGCCAGAAATAGACCCACAGACATTGTTAAATGGTATTTGACTAGGGCTGAAAGACAATCAATAGAGAAATGGTAGTCTCTTCAACAAGTAATGTTGGAACAATTGGAGCTCAATATTAAAAAAAAAAAATGTCCTAGACTGTGTAAGACAGACCTTACACTTTACACAAATATTAACTCAAAATGGATCAGAATGAAAAATTACAAAACTTCTTGGAGAAAATATAGGAGAAAAACCCAAGTAACATTGTGTTTTGTGATGAGTTTTTACATACAACTACAAAAGCATGGTCCATGAAAGAAAAAATTTATGTTGGACTTCTTTACAATAAAAATTTCTGCTCTGGGAGAGGCACTATTAAGAGAATGAAAATACAAACCACAGTCTTGAAGAAAATTTTTGCAAAACACATATCTGATAAAAGACTTATATCCAAATAAAAATAACTTTACCTAAAACTCAACAATAAGAAAACAACCCAATTAAAAAATGAACAGAAGATATGAAAAGACTCCTTACCAAAAAAGATATAAAAGTAGCAAAGAAACATATGAAAAGATGCTCCACATCATTAGTCATTAGAGAAATTAAAAGAATGAGATACCACTATGTACCTATTAAATGGCTAAAACAAACAAACAAAAATTGACAGTTGGCAAGGATTGAGAATAATATAAATTCTCATTCATTGCTGTTTAGAATGAAATACTGTATGGCTACTTTTGGAGTTTGTCAATTTCTTATGAAAGTAAGCATAGTCTTATCATATGATCACACTCTTAGGTATTTGTATAGCATGTTTTAAAACTTATTTCCATAAAAACCTGAATTAAAAAGAGTGTAGCAGCTTTCTGTATAATTACCCAATGCTGGAAGCAACCAAAATGTCATTCAATAAGTAAATGAATGAGCAAATTGGCACTTCCATACAATGGCTTATTGTTCAGCAATAAAATGAAATAAAATAAAATCTGTTCAAAATTATGGCTGATTCTTCATAATATGTAGATAAGTGAAAGAAGTCAGTCTGCAAAGCTACGTAATTTATGCTTTCATTTATATGGCAGTTTGGAAAAGATAAAACCATAGAAATGGTAAATTAATCCATGGTTCCAGGGCCAAGGGGGGGAGGATTGAATAAGGAAAGCAATGGGGATTTTTAGGGTGGTGAAATTATTCTATGATATTATAATGTTGGGGATATAACACTATAAATCAGTCAAAACACATGGAACTTTACATGTGATAAAGTAAACCTTAATTTATGCAAATTTAAATAAATCATTTAAGAATCCAGGGGATAATATGATGAAATGCAGAATGTGATAAAAGGAGCTAAAGGTATTCCAAATGTATGAAACACCCTCACTGAAGGGGATGGAGAAAAAGGTGCTAACTGGAGTACTTTGGAAATAAGTGGATTCTACAAGACTATATAAAGGTCTTTTCCCATTGCACTCCTATTTGTTTTAGCTGCCTATCTATCATGAACATTTTCTCATCAGACAGTACGATACTCAAGCACTAATTCCGAGCATCATAAATTAACATTTCAGTAACCAAGAATATTTTCTCCAGCTCCTTGGTTTTATAGTGTTAAGACATACCAGACTTAAGTCATATCTTAGATGCTATTGACTCCTAAATTTATATCTAAAGCCCATAAATCTTCTCTGATATTCAAAAATATTTTTACATCCTTAGATGAATTTCTTAAAGGTATTATAACATTCAGCTTATCCATAAAGTATCTCATGATCCCCACTTTCTCCATTTCCACCATGGATCTGCATTTAGGGGCAATTATCATCTCAGTGAATGTCCCTCCATCATTTTACTTGCATATACCAGACACCTGGGAAACATTTTCTTCACATTCTCCATTAATTCCACCATAACAATGAAAACTTCTTTCCATTTTAGTTCTTACACATCTCTCTAAATCATTCAATTTGCTTCACCTATACAGTTGCTACCTAAGTGCAGTCACTTTGCACTTGGATTATTAAAATAACTTCTGAAAAACTCTCCTTGTATGCCTCTAGTCCGTTTACCAAAATGTACAAAACGTGATTGCCTAAAACAACAATTATGATCATGTCCCTGTTCTACTTAAAACCTTTATTGACTATCCATTGTTCTTAGCATAAGATTAAGGCTGAGCTTACCAGGTATCAAGAAAAATGTCATCATTTTCTTTCTTTTTTTTTTTAATAATTTTTTT
>JAQZBX010072489.1:0-15064 GCA_029593785.1 Cabassous unicinctus | reverse complement strand
ATAGGGAGTGTGTAGCATTCATCTTGTCATAGTGTGTTGTATCAGGGGGTGGAGACTCAAATAATGAGTGGGAAGGTCTTGGACTCTCATCCTGGGGAGTCCTGCTATGTTCTCAGATAGAGGGGTGGTAGTGTCTCGAGAGCATAGGCAGTGCCTAATAGGGGAGGACAGGCCAGTATGTCAAGCCCTCAGTGTTGTTGCAAGTAACTATGAATCTGATCCTTTAATGAGTTAATCTTGGTGGTTACTTTGAGTCCTGAGGGGAGAGGGAGGGAGGAATAGAATAGATGGAACATGGGACATTTTTGGGGTGATGGAGTTCTACATGATCTTGCAAGGATGAATACAGACAACATCAAACTTCGTCAAAATCTATAAAAGTGTGTGGTCCAAAATGTAAACCACAATGTAAATCATTGTCCATGGTTAGTAGCAATGTTTCAATACTTGTACATCAATTGTAACAATATGTAAAATGTACTACCCATATGTAAAATGTTATTAATAGGGGAAAGGGGAAAACGGAGAGGATGTTGGGTATATGGGAATCACCTATATCCTATATGTGACTTTTCTGTAACCTAAATCTTCTTTGAAGATAAAATGAAAAAAATAAGACACTGGGAGAATAAATGGAAGCAAATGTCACTGTACATACTAGACATCAGATCTTACAGTGATGAAAGGCATAATGTCAAAAATTTTTTTAATTTTATATTTTTAATTTTTTAATTATTTCAAACAAAATTTTTTTAAAATTTTGTTATTTTTAAAACTATCTTTTAAAAAAAATCATTTTCCTATTAATGGTATTCAGTTATTTTGTTGGCTTCCATTTTGAAGAAATTTTGGATCCCAGAAGGTTTACAACTGTGGCAGGGAAGGATCATTGGTGTGGGGTGTCAGAGATGGGGGATCCATGGGAGAAGGTTCACTTGGGGCATACCTATAAGGCATATAAATGTATTCAAGTGTTCATGGGGCATTTTCATAGTGGGTGGAGACTCACACAATAACCAAAGGAATATCAAATTCCCATCCTGGAGAGCTCTGCTGCATTCTCTAATGGGACAGCAAGAATCCCCTGAGTACAGGGGCAGTGACTAGTGAAGGAGGATGGACCATTGATGAGTCCTTGGTTGTGATGACTGAACTTATGAACCTTTACTTTTGAAATTAAAACTTATCATAGTATTATAGGGTACCTAAGCATTACCTCCTGAGAGCCTCCTTGTTGATCAAATGTGGCCTCTCTCTAAGCCAAAACTCAGCATATGAATGTATTACATTCCCACCAGCGTGGGACATGACCCTCAGGGATGAGCATCCCTGGCACCAAGGGATTACTACCAACACCAACTAGCGATGCAACTTGAAAAAGACCTTGACCAAAATGGGGAAAGGGTAATGACAAATGAGTTTATATGGCTAAGAGACTTCAAAGTGAGTCGGGAGGTCATTTCAGAGGTTACGCTTATGCACATTGCAGCAGGAACTCATTGATTGCCAAAGTAAATATAACCTCAAATAGCGGGGTCTCTAAGGGCTCTGGAGACATCCAGACACAGTGCAGACAGTTCAGGAGTTTGGCACCATGCCAGTGGGCCCTACTTTGTAATTTATGCTCCCCAGTGTGATAGAGTTAGACTCAGTTGTGGTTTTCCTACACATGGCTTTTCTGCCCTTCTATTTGAACCTATAGTTAGTACTAGGGTTTATAGGTATATGTCCAAGAGACTTAAATCTTTGGGCTGTCCATGTGCCAGTTGGGCCCTGAATCTCAACAAAGTTGCAATACTTATTCTCCAGTTTATTGGACTCACCCAGGACAACTAACAAGGAGAAGATGATGGACAACAACCATCTCAAAGGACAGAGAGAGTCTGCAACTGCAAGCAAGAAACTCCCATCCATCTGCCCCATGGGATCTAACCCCCTCTCAATTAGGGGCAGATTGGGCATCACCATCCCAGAATCCTCAGGATTGGGGAATGAATCATGGACTAGATTAAACTTACTGTTATTCTACTATAGACTTATTGTGATTTAGCAATGGAAGAACTTTTATCATTGATGTGGAGGCAGTGGCCACTGGAGGCTCTGAGGGGAGGGAGAGGAAAAATTGGTGTACTCTGGGGGCATTTTCAGGACTTGGGAATTTTCCTGAATGACCTTCAATGACAAATACAGGCCATTATATATCTTGTCATAACTTACAAAACTGTGCAGGAGAGAGTGTAAACTACAATGTAAACTATAATCCATGCTTAGTGGAAATGCTCCAAAATGTGTTCATCAATTGTAACAAATGTACACACTAATGAATGATGTTTTAAATGTGGGAAAATGTGGGAGGGGTAGGGAGTGGGGTATTTAGGAATCCCCTATATTTTTAATGTAATATTTATGTAATCTAAGTATCTTTAACAAATAAAAATAAAAAAGTATATTAAACACACATACACACACAAAATAAATATAAAATAACAGGTAAAAAAAAAAACTAAAAAAATAATCTTGTTCTATAAGTTTCCTGTCACAGGGTTCTGGCTGGATGCCTGACAACCTGCTGGATCACCCTCTAGTACCCTTGTTTTAAGGAGTACCAGGGATTGAACCAGGGACCTAGTGGATGTGAGGCAAGAGTCAATCCACTGAGTCACACCAGGTCCACAGGTTTAGTAGGTGTATTAGTCAGCCAAAGGGGTGCTAATGTGAAATACTAAAAAATGGGTTGGTCTTTATAAAGGGTATTTATTTGGGGTAGAAGTCCACAGATACCAGGCCATAAAGCTTTATGTTTCTTCTCTCACCACAGTCCATTGCCACGTGTTAGAACAAGACAGCTGCTGGCGTTTGCCAGGGTTCAGGCTTCTGGGGTTCCTCTCTTCCCAGGCTGCGTTTCTCTCCGGGCTTAGCGCCTGTTTCCTCCACAAGGTCAGCTGTAGACTATCAGGTGAACGGCTCGCTTCTCTTCTCCTGGGGCCTTCTTTCCAACATCAAAACTGCTTCTCAAAAGACTGCTTCAACTCTGTTCTTTGCCTTGCCTTTTATATTCGATTCCCCACCCACCGAGGGGTGGGGCTCAATGCCCTACTGACTTGTGGCCCAGTCAACGCCCTAATCATAACTTAATCATGCCCAGATTAACAGATCAGTTTACAAGCATGATCCAATTATATTTTTGGAATTCATAATTACATCAAATTGGCCAACGGTTACACTCCACCATCTGAATTCCAAAAATACATTACAATATTAAAAAACCTTAAATTAGTAGCAATTCAACTACAAAATCATATCATAATCATTTTAAAGAAATACAGTTCATCTTGAGGCAAAGTTCCGTCTGCTATAGACGTCTGAAACTTACAAAACCATTTAACTGCTTCCAATACACAAATGGAAAGACAAAGGATAAACGTTTTCAATATCATAAGAAGAAATTGGGATGTTAAACAGGAGTCATGGATCCTCTGCAGTTCAGTAAACCTGCAGGGCATCCTCCATTCGATTTCAAAGTCTGGGAGTCATTCTTAAGACCATGGTTTCTTCTCCTTGGGGCCACATGGGAACCCACCCTTTCCACAGGCTTGCCCAACGGCCTTTTTCTTGGTTCCGCACTCATCAAGCATCTGGGTGTCAACCAAGCTCCAGACCTCACCCTCCAAGAGTGTTGGGGTGATTGCCACGCCTTACCAATCTTTGGGTTAGAGTCTTAGCCCCCCTAGTACAGTGAGGTGAAGACAACATTCCCCCTAACCTTTGGCATATAGGTTCAAACCTCTCAGAGCAATGGGTTGACCACCTGGCCTCTAATTCATGGGGGACAGGTACACCCCTCTCAGACTTATGCAGTGTTGACCTCAACCGCCCTAATCTTTGAGGAATGTGCTCCACCCTCCCTGCACCCTGGGGTGGCAAAACTCTCCCAGAACATCGGGTGGGGACATCCACCCTCTTCAACTGCTGGGGAAAACTCACCCTCTTTGTACACATGGGTGGGGCTCCTCTCTTGGCCCAAGGAGATGTCTTAATCCCAGATCTCTGCTTCCATGGTTTTCTTCTTAAAGCTGTTTCTCCTTCAATCTCTCCTTTCCATGTCCTCTTTTGTCCAAGCTGACAGTGGTTTTCTTGATACAGCTCTCTCAAAAACTTTGTTGGTTTAGCATGCAGGAAGCAGGGGTCCAAACCATCAGACAGTAAGACTTTCCACAAGTCTTTCCTAGATAACTGCATCTTCAATTCTGATTTACAAGTTCCAGGTTTAGCTAAGTCTTCAAATGGGGCACTTTCATCTGGAAACTTGATTTCCAGAAATTTGGAAGTTCTGGAATCAGTTTCTGTTTTCTTTGTGCCCAGAAGTTCAGTCCTTAGAGTATTTCCTTCATCTAATATTTTGCTATAAGCTGCAAGGAGAAGCCAAGCCACATTCTCCGAGTTTACCTTGGAAAGTTCTTCAGCTAAATGCTCTGGTTCGCCATTTTCAAAATCTGTCTTCCATTTAACACCAGGAGTTAAACTTGCTAAGTTCTCTGCAACTTTAAAACATGGATCGCCTTTTCTCCAGGTTCCAATAATAGTTTCATCATTTACTTCTAAGGCATCATAGAAAGTCTCTTTAGCATCCATATTACTATCAACAGTCTCTTCAAAGTGATCTAGGAAACATCAAGCATTTCACAATTCCTCCAAAAAATACCCCTTACCCATTTATAAAACCGTTCCAACATTTTGGTATATGCAAAAGCACTTCCCCACTCCTCGGTACCAGTAGGCTTCTGAAAGTTTCTCTCTTTTGTCTCTCTATCCCCTTAGGCAAGTTGGGCTTATAACAGTTGCTGGCTATCTCTCCTGGCTTCCTTCTCTTCAGGGCTTTTAGGCTCCTGTTAGCTGGCCCCCTCATTGATGTAGTTCCTCTCTCTCCCAGGGCAGATGGCTGTGTCAGCCTGCCTGATCTGAACCCCCTCCCCTCTCCCTGGGTCCATTTCAGTGCTGGCTAGGGTCTTTTTTTTTCTCCCTCTGTTCTGCCCACCTTATCACCCCTCCCCCTTATACTTCGCTCTCTCTGAATTTGCTGGGTACCTGTCCCATAATTATTTGCCCTTCAGCTCCCCCACAAATGGGTCACTCAAAACCTCCACTTGCTGGATTGGCTACATCTGAGATTCAAAGTGGACTCAGCTGGCCAAACTCACTGAAGAGAAACCTCCCTTCTCCCTCCTCTAGACCCTTATTCCTCCCAGGGAGGAGGACAGTTTTTCCCCTCTCAGTTGGCTGCAGTGAACCAGGGGTTTTACAGAGGCTATTTGTGAGTAACTCACCCTTGGCAGCTTTGTCTCTCTGTCCCTCTTGGATGATGTGTAGCACTCTCCTGCTCTGTAGATTCCCAAAGCAACTCTCTTGGATAACTTTTTGCCCTTCTTCTGTTGTTTTTGTAAGAGAGATGAACTCTGCCTAACTATTCTGACGCCATTTTCCCTGAAGTCTATTTCGGTTATTCTCCATTGTATTTTTAATTTCATTTATTGTACCTTTCATTCCCATAAGAGCTGTCATTTTTCTTTGCATGCTTTCAACCTTCTGGGCATTTTTCATTTCAGTTATTGTGGTCAACTCCAGTAATTCTGTTTGGCTCCTTTTTAAAATTCCTATCTATTAAGACTTTCCTATTGCTCATTCATTGTTTTCCTGACAGCCTTTTTTCTTTCTCTGTATTCTCCTTCATCTTCTTGAGCATTTTTAAGATTATTTTTTTGTCGTCTTTCTGGTATGACCACATTCTCATCTTCTTCATTTGTCTTTTCTGGATTTTTATCCTCTTCTTTTGGATGGACCATCATTTCCTGTTTCTTTGTCTTGTATTCTTCTGTTGCACAGTGAACATTTTAATATTTTAAAATGTTAACTCTGGGATTTATTCCCTGAGATGTCTGTTTCTTGGTTTTGTAACTGGTGAGAAGACAGAGATTTTTCTGAGCTTCAACCCTACTATCAGGAAGGTCTACCCTAGGCGCATTCAGTATGCAGGATTTTCTCTTTCTGGGCCTCCATCTTGTCCTGGGCTTTTATTTGTTCATTGTCTTGGAGTTCCCCTGTTTACAGAAGTTTGTCCCCTCTGTTTCCCAGGAGACAGACTTCCCTCTTCCGGGTGTTTGACGCTGGCAGGCCTTTGTCCTGGACTCTCTGCCTCTATAATTTTTAACACTCCTTTCATTGTCTCAAGTTGCTTTTTCCTGGATGACAAATTCTTGGAGGAGGAGCACATTGGAGAGGGCTTTTCCAAGTCAGTCTGTCCCAGCCAAAACAGGGCTGGGGACATATGAAGGGGGCACAGACCAGCTCCAAAGTATCCTGGGGGTAGATCAGGAAGGGTGTCGAAAGCTTCTGCAAATGCTCCCCAGAGGTGAGCTTTCCTGGCCTGCTCAGCAAATGCAGCCTTTCTATCAACTATGTCCTGCAGCCCTGCGGAAGCACAGCATCTTTACCTCTACACCACCACCTTCCCTGCTTGGGGATGGTTGAAAAAAGTTGGCTGCTGTTGCCTTTGTCCAGGGCAGGTTGAAACAATAGCTGCCCTTAGAGCAGGGCCTCCAGTGGTACAAATTCGCTAATCAAATGCTGTGATCAGTGATCAGTCACGCTCACCCCGTTCTTGGGGAAGAAAATTTTTATGTCCCTTTCTGTCACCAGTGAGCTAGCCAGGATATGAATACCACAGCGGCCTGCTGCAAGAGTGGGAGATGGGCACCAGTAGCAGAGAGAGCGATATAGTGTTCTTTACTGTAAACCATCAGCCTCTTCCTCCTGCTCGTCCCTTGATGCTGTACACTATTCTTTTGGCCTCCAGAGTTTCATAAAAGTTGTTTCAGTTAGTTCCTGCCTTTTTAATTGTTGTTTTGGTAGAAGGCCTGTGTCCTGGAGCTCCCTGCTCTGCCATCTTCCCTGGAAATCTCTCTTTTTCCATATTTTTAAAGAAAGAACTTTATTTTCCCCTTTCCTCCTGTCACTTTCAAATTGAGAATATGCTTTTGCTTTTTAAACATCCATACTATTCATCTATGGAGGGGCAAGTGCTGTTGACATGCCTGACGGAAAGAACTGTTTATAAAGTAGAGCAGGAGCTGATGGAAGTCCTTGTGCTGGTCAGCCTGCTGTCCCCAGATACTTAGCATCATTTTTCAGAAGCTCTGGGAATTCATTTCCAAAGAATAGGAATAGATAGGTTCCCTCTGGCTGCTGTTCAAGTCCCATCTTAACACTTACAGTTGACCCTGGCAGCTATTTTCCTGCTTGCAATGGTGTGGGAGGATAGAGGAGATAATTGTGTTACTCTGCTGGTCATTATGTTAAGTATTTTTTGTTCTCAGGCTTAAAAATTGTCTTTCTGCCCTGAAGGCAGGTAATAGCTTCAGTTACTGTTCCAGGGCACAGGTTTTTTTTTCCCTCTACATCGGTGCGTACATTTGTGGGTTCACATTCATTCTTGTGAAAGATTTTCCACGACCCTTCCCCCTGGGCTGAAGCATGGTTATTGGTCCTGCCTTGGTATAGCTCTTTGGACTACTTCCATGGAGATATTCTTGACTTCATAGAAGGAGGCGTCAATTTTTCCTTTCCACCCATTACCTATGTCTCGTTCCCTCTCAACCCAATGGGCCTGTATACACATCTATTCAATTGTCTGTTCAGTAAATATTTATGAATTTTCTGCCTCATGCCGAATACCCTACTACAAGCTTTGGGAATGACACCAAAATAAAGGAAGGAAGGAAGGGAGGGAGGGAGGGAGGGAGGAGGGAAAGGAGGGAGGAAGGGAGGAAGAAGGTATTTTCTGTCTTTGGGGGAAACCAATTATCTAGTTAGAGAAATAAAATCTTTATGTAAAATTTCCATAGCAAATTATCAGTGTCATAACACTTTTCACCTTCTATCTTACATTCTAATTGTCTACATACAATAGAAAGCTCCCCCTTTTCTTTGTTCTATTTTTTCCCTTTATTTGAAATTTATTCTATGAGAAGTAAGCTCTTTGTTTGATGTTCTTGTGTCTTTCTCAGAACTTGACATGCTGGGTACTTGGTGGGTGCATTTCTAGCCATATTAACCCCCAGTTGCATCCTGGCCAGGGGTGGAATAGCAGGAGATGAGCCTGAAGACATAAGCCATGGCCAGATTATATATTTCTTCATTGTCATCATAAGAAGTTTAGATTTTACCCAGAAAGTAACAGGTAAATAGTCATACATATTTATTGAATACTTATTCTGGGCAGACACTGTTCTAGGTACTGAGGATATAGTAGTGATTAAGTCAGATGGGGACCATAGCTTTAAGGGGCTTTTATCCTGGTGAGGGAAGGCAGATAATAAACATAGAAATAAGGTACCAATAACTGTTATGAAGAAGATAAAACAGAGTATTGTGCTTTGCCTTTTAAATTTCCCTTACTAATAATCTTCATTTCTGCACTCTTCTCCAAGTCTCTCACCCTTGTCTTTTTCTTTCATGCCACAACCCTCTCTTTAGTATCTCTTGTAAATCCAGTCTTTTGGTAACATACTCTGGTTTTGTTTGTCTGTGAAGACTTTAAACTCACCCTCAATTTTTTTATTTTGTATGTATTTTTTATTTTTTATTTTTTTTCTACCCTCAGTTTTGAAGGACAGTTTTACCAGATACAGGATTCTTGGCTGGCAGTTTTTCTCTTCCAGTACCTTGAATACATCATACCACTGCCTTCTCACCTCCATGGTTTCTGAAGAGAGATTGGCACTTAGCCTTATTGAGTTTCCCTTGTATATGATACATTGCTTTTGTCTTGCTCTTTTCAGAATCCTCTCTTTATTTCAACCATCCGAGCCACATCCGTCTCCCTGCTCTATCTCTTAAGGTTGACCAAAGGTACCTAGAGGGTTTTTTTTCTTCCTGCACAGTCTTTTCCTATCCAGGATGGTCATATAATAAATCAAGCTTAGTTTATCACCAGCATTCTAAAAACCAGACCTAGGGAGAAAAACTAGGTCTGGGGACGCATGCATGGTTTCTAATATAGTGAATGTTTAGCCTACCCTGATTATCACAAAATCGGGATAGTGAGAATATTTGCACGATACTGTTTCTTGTTCAGAGAAGTCAGAGAGCAGAAGTGGTCTCCGTGATATTTCTCTGACAGTCAATAGATATGGAACCACTGGCTCCACTTGAGTGGCTTGACATGGAGGTTTTGTGCTTTTAATTTTCTATCTCTTTACAAGTTGGAGGAAAGACCTGATTGAGATTAGAAGACACTGTTGGTTGCCTACTCAAAAGCCATTCCCTATATATTTCTTGTTAATAGAACCGAATTTTGTTTAAGCTACAATATACTCAGCCCCATGATTTGTCTAAGCTAATCATGGCAATCTTTTATCACTTTACTAATGATTGGTCTGGCATTGGCATTTTACTTTGTTCCAGTCAATGTGGTATAAGGCAAAGCCTGACTTTCATGATAAGAGACAGGAATTTGAAGAGAAAGCTTATTTGTATCCTTTTCTCTTTCTGCTTTGGATATTGTCATGTGAGGTGTGATATTTGGAGATGTAGCAGACATCTTGCAATCAGGAGGCAACAACCAGAGAATGGAAGGTACCAAACTGGCGTGGAAAAATGGAAAGAGCTTGGGTCTCTGATGACAATGATGAGCCACTGAGACAACCCCTGCCCTTCAGGATGTCTCAGAAGGGAACTTAACTTCTTTACTGTATGTGCTCCCCCAGGACATGACTCAATGTTTGATTTGTACAATCCAGTGAGTACTTGTGGTCAGATTATTTTAAAACATTAAGACCAGGGACAGGACACTCAGAGAACAAGCAAGGAAGCACATGCAGAGGATGAATAAGGCCTAGGATCATTTAATTTAATCTTAAAGGGCATCTGTGATACGTATAAGTCCTTAGTGAGTACAGAGAGGAGTCATAGAAGGCATTTTCCAATGATTTGTTCTGAGGAGGGGTGGAGAGTGGCAGACAGGGTAATCTGAAAGGCAGACAGGGTAATCTGTTCCAAGAGCACTGGCCTTGACTGACTCTACCACCTACTGAGTGACTGAGCAAAATACTTAACCTCTATGAAGTTCATCCTCCACATCTGTAGACTGGAGATGCAAGTATCTGCTGCATCTACCACATAGGTTTATGGTGAGGATGCAACAGATATAAAAGTGTGTTGTAAATTGTAAAGTGCTGTACAAATATCAAGTATAGTTATTCCTAAGAATGTGTCAAAACATGGACATGTGAATGTACATTTTTAAAGGATGACTGAGATCTCGCCTTTGTGTACTGCTTTGGTCAGTGCACAAGCCACATGTGGCCTAACATAACTGTTACGGGACACAGGCAAAAATAAATGAACAAAACATCTTTTAAAAATCTGCTCCTTCTCTCCCTCCCCACTCCATAGTTTGACAGTGGAAACTATGTGCAGCCACGGAGGGTTTTTTTTCTTCCTGTGATTTCTAGCCACAGGAACATCTTTGTTCCCTGGTAGTTACCTGTGGATAAGTCTTGCTTATCCACGACTAGTGTGAAGGCCAACCTAGGGGAAGGGCTGTTCCCATACCTCTTGCATCCCTCTGATCTCCAGGCATGGAATATGTGCAGAAAAGACATGCTGATTTGACTGGACTTAGGTGTTGAATTCTAGGAAACAGATTAAGAAACTTAGAGTTTTTTTTATTAACACTTTAGCACAGGATTATTTTGCTCTGTTCTTTCATCAGAAGATATATATTGAGGATTCTCACTTGTTTTAGCAATTTGTTCAAAAGATTAAGTAACCCTGCCATGATAGTAATGGGTAAACTGTCATTAATTTATGAATAGTTAAAAGGATTAGTTATTCTTAACATCATTAAAACAAACTTTCAAGTTGTTTAAGGTAGTGGGCCTGCTCAGCTGATGTGTCCTGGGTGTATTGTTAACAGCTGTGAGGTTTTACTCAGTGATTATTATTACTAATAGTTGGAATACTAAAGTTTATTAAGGCTATACCAAAAGAAAATAAAAGTGATTATTCCTATATTCCTTTCTCCCATTTGCATTTTTAACTGGGAGAGGAAGGCTTGACAATATGTCTGTCACAAGGGAATGGTGCATGAAACTGCATTGAGAATGGTCCACATCATTTATTAGAGGTAAAAAGTTTATGAATTTTGACCTAATGGATGGATTCTTCCTTTCCACTGAACTCTTTCCAAATAGAGCTATCTATCTACCTTACTCTGGTGGGAAGTCAGGACACCAAAGACCCAAACTTCACTGGTCACAGTTAAATCCTCCCCAGCAGCCCCTCTGCCACAAGAACCCCAAAGGAAATACATACATAGAGGCCAAGTGTTATAGATTGAATTGTGCCCCGCCCCAAAAGATATGTTCAAGTCCTAACCTCTGGACTCATGAATGTGATCGCATATGGAAATAGGACCTTTGGAGATGAAGATTAGTTAAGATAAGGCCAAACTGGCTTAGGGTGGGTCTATAAGAAAAGGAAATTTGGACACAGTCATTAGGAGACAGGCAGAGAAAGAAGATAGCCACGTGACAGAGGCAGAGATTGACTGATGCCACAGAACACCTTGGATTGCGGTCAAGCCACCACCAGAACCCTGCAGACTTGTGAGGGTGGGCAGCCCTGCCTACACCTTGATTTGGGCTTCTAACCTCCAGAACTGTGAGACAATAAATTTCTGTTGTTTTAAGCCACTCAATTGCAGCTCTAGGAAAACCAAGATAAGGCAAAGCTAAATAGTATTTACTGGACTTGGCTAACTTAGACGTTGGTTCTACGATGTGGAACCCCAGTGAACAAGGCTGGACCACTCCGATGACTTCTGTTTGCATAGTCTGAGACCTAAACTGGAGCAAGCTAAAACCCTTCTATCTTAGTTTGCCAGAGTTGCTACGAGAAACAGCACAAATTGGTTGGCTTAAACAACAGGAATTTCTTGTTTCATGGTTGTGGAGATGAGAAGTCCAAAATCAAGTTCCTGACAGGCTATCTCTTCTTTTGGAGTCTGTAGCATTCTGGTGCTGGCTTGCCGCAATCCTTGAGGTTCCTTGGCTTGCACCTCTACTTCCGTCTCATGGTGATTTGTCTCACTGGTCTCCTCTGTGGCTTTCTCTGATTGGTCCAAATTTATTCTGCCTTAAAAGGACCCCACTCAAATGGATTAAGGCCCACCCTGATTCAATATGACCTCATCTAAACAAGATCTTCAAAGGTCCTATTTACAAATGGGTTCACATCCACAGCACCATGGATTAAGACTTGAACACATTTTTTGTGGGGGACATGATTCAGTCTCCAACAACTTCCGTTTAAGCCTAGACTCAAAGCTAGACTCTAATGGTTAGAAAAATCCATTCAGGGTAAAGAAAGCTGGCTGGCAAGAAGGATGCATTTGGGAAGCGGGTGTGGCTCAATCGATACAGCTCCCGTTTACCATATGGGAGGCCCGGGGTTCGCTTCCCGGGGCCTCCTTGTGAGGGCAGGCCGGCCCCCGCGGCGCAGTGGGCTGATGCAGCAAGACCTCGCAGCAAGGGGGAGATAAATAAATAAATAAATCTTTAAAAAAAAAAAAAAAAAAAGAAGGATGCATTTATATAGCTTGTTTATATACTTCCCTCCCACTAAAGCACTGTCCTTAAAAATTGATCCACGTGAATATCTTTGAAATTGGTCATTCCAAATGGGCATTTCTATTCCTTGGAAGTGGAGGGATTGGGGAAATGGGCTGGGAGTTACTTTGAACTTCTGTTCATCTACAGGATCTTCATGAAAAAACCAGAGATCTGGGATTGGTGCTCAGCTCTGCTTCTGCTTATGTGAACTGCATCTCCCTATCAATTAGTGCCTTTCTTTGATCCCTAAAAAGTGGGAAGAATAATAATCCTTTCTGAAGCAGAACCATGAGAAAATCATAATTGCAGTGCTTTGTAGCTGAGAGACATCGTGTAAAAATATAATATGTTTTTTTTTAACTGGGAAAGTTTATTAAGACAAGTGCATGATGAGTATAAAAATGTATGTTAGGAGAGGGGAAATAGGATCAGAAATTGTTAGAAAGCAGCCAAGGGGGAAGACAAAAACATAGGGAGGGAATATAAGAAAACTTGGAAACAAGGCATAAAAATATTTTTTTTCTAAATTATTATATAGATAATGCAATAATATCTGTAAATTGCTTGGTTCAGAGTTGACTCTCAACAAATATTAGTGTATTTTCCTTCCCCTTAAACTTTAAAGATAGGGGAGCAGATGATCTTTGGATGTCACCTCAACTTCAGACTACTAGATTCTATGAAAGAGACTAAAAACAGTTTAATAATAATAATAACTATGAGATATGGAGGACCTACAATATTCTAAGTAATGTATATATGTTATTCCTCATTCTTACAATAACCATTTAAAGCAGGTATTATATCAATAATTTTACAGATGTGGAAATTGAATCTCAGAGAAATTAAGTAATTTGCCCAAGGTCACATGGTCAGTAAGTGGTAGATTGAAATCCACTTATGTCTGACCCATTCCCCTGACCATCCCAGAGCAGCAAGTTAACACCATGCAAGAAAGCCACAATGATGAGGAAGAACTGCTTTTACAACTGAGACAAATTTCTTAGTTTCTGAGGCTTTTCTTTGTCATAAGAGAAGATCATGTAATTTTTCTCCTTTGATATGTTAATATGGTGTATTACTTTAATTAATTTTCTTATGTTGAACCATCCTTGCATACCTGGGATAATACCAACTTGATCATAGTGTATAATTCATTTAATGTATTGTTGCATTTATTTTGTTAAGGACTTTTGCATCTAAGTTCATTAGAGAGATTGGTCTCTAATTTTCTTTTCTTGTAGCATCTTCATGTGGCTTTGGTATTAGGGTAATGTTGGCTTCATAGAATGAGTTAGGTAATGTCCCCTCCTCTTCAATTTTTTGGAAGAGTTTGAGTAGGATTGGTATTAGTTCTTTTCAGAATGATTGGTAGAATTTACCTGTGAAGGCATCTGGTCTTGGGATTTTCTTTGTTGGGAGGTTTTTGATGACTGATTCAATATCATTGCTTGAGATTGTTCTGTTGAGGTTTTCTATTTCTTTTGTCAGTGAGGGTTGTTCATGTATTTCTAGAAATTCATCCATTTAATCTCAGTTGTCCAACTTGTTGGCATACAATTTTTCATCATGGCTTCTTATAACATTATTTATGTGGGGACAGTAGTGATGTACCCTCTCTGATTTCTGATTTTATTTATTTGCATCTACTCTCTATTTTTCTTTGTTAGTCTAGCTAATATTTTGTCAATTTTATTAATCTTCCAAAAAAGCATCTTTTGGGTTTGTTAATTCTTTCTTGTTTTTTTTTACTTGTTTTATTCTCCATTTCATTTAGTGCTGCTCCAATCTTTGTTATTTTTCCTTCTCTTTGGTTTGGGATGAATTTGCTATTCTTTTTTTAGTTCCTCCCGATGTGTAGTTAGGTTTTTGATTTTAGCTCTTCTTTTTTTAATGTAGGCATTTAGGGATATAATTTTCCCTCTCAGCACTGCCTTTGCTGCATCCCTTAAGTTTTTTTTTAAATATTTGTTTTTTTTTTAAATTGCAGAAGCTGTTAGTTTACAGAATAACCATGCAGAATATATAGAGTTCCCATACACACCCCTACACACATACAGTTTTCTCTATTGTTAACATTTTGCATTAGTGTGATATTTTGTTACAATTGAGGAAACAATATTATTATACTTATAATATTAACTGTGGCCCATAGTTTGCATTAGGGTTCACTGTTTGTGTTATACAATTCTATGTTTTTTTTTTTTAAACAAATCAATTTTATTGAAACATATTAATAAAGTATAAATCCATCCAAAGTGTACAATCAATGGTAATTGATGTAATCACATATTTGTGCATTTATCACTTCAGTCATTCTTAGAGAACTTTCATTATCACAATAATAATAATAATAATAAACAAACAAAACTCATTACCTATCAATCTCTCCATGC
>JAQZBX010072488.1:0-15064 GCA_029593785.1 Cabassous unicinctus | reverse complement strand
CAAACTCAGCATATGAATGCATTACCTTCCCCTCAGTGTGGGACATGACTCCCGGGGATAAGTCTCCCTGGAACCGAGGGATTGCTACCAAGCACCAACTAGCAATGCAACTGGAAAAAGACCTCAAATAAAAGGGGGAAAAGATAAAGACAAATGAGTTTATATGGCTAAGAGACTTCAAAGTGAGTCGGGAGGTCATCCTAGAGGTAATGCTTATGCACATCACAGCAGGATCTCATAGACTTCCAAAGTGGATACTACCCCCAAATAGTGGGGCTCCTGAGGGCTCTGGAGACACCCAGGTTCTATGGTCAGGGCAGATAGCTCCACAGTTTGGTGCCTTGTCAGTGGGCTCTACTTTGGAGTTTGTGCTCCTGAGAGTGACAGAGTTGGACTCAATTATGTCTTCCTTGCACATGGCTCATCTGTCCCTTCTATTTAAGCCTATATTTGCTGCTGGAGCTTGTAAGTGTTCATGCAGAGACTGAAGTCTTTGGGCTGTCCTTGTGCCAGCTGGGCCCGGAACCTCGGCAGAGTTGCAACACCTACTCTACAGCTCATTGGACTCACCCAGGACAACTGGCGGTGAGATGATGTTGGACAATGGCCATCCCAGGGAACAGAGAGAGTCTGTAGCTGCAGGCAGGATAGTCTCATCCATCTTCCCCATGGGATATAAGCCCCGTCTCAAGTGGACTTGGAGTGGATGTCACCATCCCAGAATCCTTGGGATTGGGGGAAGAGCTATGGACTAGAGTGGACTTACTGGTATTCTACTATAGACATATTGTGATTCTAGCAATGGAAGCAATTACCACATTGATGTGGAGCCAGTGGCCACTGGAGGCTCTGGGGGCAGGGAGAGGGAAAAACAGTTGTAATATAGGGGTTTTTTTGGGACTTGGGAATCACCCTGAATGACGTTGCAATGACAGCTATAGGCCATTTTATATCATCACATAACATGCAGAACTGTGTAGAAGAGAGTGTAGGCTACCATGTGAACCATGGTCCATACTGAATGGCAAAGCCCTAGAATGCGTTTATCAACTGCAATGAATGTGCCACACTAATGAAGTATGTTTATGTGGGAGGGTGTGGGTAGTGTGGAGAGTGGGGCATATGGGAATCTCTATATTTTTTATGTAAACTTTATGTTATCTAAGTATCTTTTAAAAAATTAAAATAAAAAAAAATCCTTTAAAAAAAGGTCATCACTGGAGTAAAATAATACATAGGGGTGGGGGTGCACAGGGAGACGGAAGGGCACAGGAGGCCTCCTGGTGGCATCTAGGTAGATGGCGGTTCTCTTAACTAATACAGAGGACATGAGCAGAGGGGACAACCAGTGTGAGCAGAGGGAAGTAGAAGGAAATGTTGTAAGGATGTTGAGTTCAGTTTGGGTAATTTAAATTCGAGAGTCTTGTGAAATATTCAAGAGGAGATGTCAGACTGGCAATTGGAAATGCAAGATCACTAGAACAATATAAAAGCTAACACTTGCTTCTCCAGCCACTAAGCACTGTGTTTCTATCACAGTCCCATAGTTTAGTGTCCACTGATGGGTGATGTTTGAAGGGGAGACATACTTAGTAAGGAGGAGATTGAAATTTCTGAATCTAGTCTTCCACTTATTAACTGTGTGATTTTGAGCTAGTTATGTCATCTCTCTGAGCCTAGGCTACCTCACTGGTAAAATGGATACAAAAGTGCTACCTCATGGGGTTGTTATGACAATTAAATGAGATATTGCATGGAAAACATTTTGACAGAATAAATACTTACAAAATTTTAGTTGAGTTAGACTATGAATTAAGAAATAGTTTGAGCACATCTCAGGGCACCAGGGGATTCATGATGGACAGCTGCAAGGCAGGCAGGGAACAAATCAAGGGTGTTCTGGCTGGGGCATGAGTGGGAATGAAAGTAGAAAGAATATTTCTGGAAGTTTCTGGGTGTCTAGAGATCCTAGAAATTTATGAAGTACCCTTCGGGAATGGTTGCAGGGAGTTTCCATCTCACCCACATGGTTGAGTTGATTTGCACATACAGAGCATGGAACCTTCTGGGACCCCTCTTTGGTGGTACAGGTAGCCACTACTATTAGGTAGGCCTGCTGTTGGGATGTTCATGCCAATTTCTGCGGAATAAAGCTGTCTATGGGCACTTGGTGGCATGAGGTAGTCAGTGACTGGGCTGGCGCAGATGGAGAAACAGAAACAGAGGATAAAAGGGAAATGAGAACAACAATGAAAGAAATTAAGAGAAAGAGGCAGACAGATAGAGACAGAGTGAGACAGAGAAACAGAGAAAAATACATAAAGTCAAAGAAAGAGAGAGGGAATTAGAAGAGAGGAGTGGAAGGGAGGGAGAGATGGGAAGGAAGGAGGGAGAGGGAGAGGGAGGGTGAGGGAGAGAGGAGAGAGGGAATGAGGGAGAGAGATAGACATAGAGATAGAGATGAGACAGAGAGAGAGAGTGAGAGAGAGAGAGAGAGAGAGAGAGAGAGAGAGAGAGAGAGAGAGAGAGACTGATGTAGACTGGAAAGAGAATGAGAAGGTAATTTCTACTACAGAAGTGCCTGTCATTACCTAGCAGGAGGCCTGGTATGCAGTAAGTTGGCAATGAGTATTTGTTGAATGAATGCACAAATGGGGCAGGAGGCAGGCTTGGAGGAGAGGGAGAAAGACAGAGACAAGACAGAGACTGATAGTGGATCTGTAGCTGAAATCAATTTGACAAATATTTATTGATCCCTTATTGCCTGCCAGGTACAGGGAAAATAAGAAGTACAGCATTGAATCACAATAGCTCCTGGGCTCTAGCAGGCTAGTGGCTGTGTTAGATAGCAATATTGGAAGGCAGTCACTGTTCTCAGTTGTCCCAAGTGTACAGGTGTCCCCCAGAAAACCCTTACCTTGCTTATGTCTGGTGTGCTTTAGGGTCACTGTCTTCTCTATTGTATGTCAAACTCCAGCAAGACAAACATATCTTAATATCAGTTATTATGAGAAAAAAATTGGGAAGAAAACTCAGTTTAAACGCCAGGCACTGTGATCTAATTCTTCCCTTTGGACCATCACCAAAACCATGAAACATAGGCATCATCATTCCCATTTTAGATATGACAAAACTGAGGCTCAGAGAAGTTGAATGGCTTGTTCAAGATCATGGTAGTACAGCCAGAATTCAAACCTAGTTCTGGTTGTTGGTCAGTGCTCTGTCCACTCAACCCTGGCTCCATTCATGAGTTCTTTACAGACTCCACCCCTATACCTCCTTCCAAAGATGGATAAAATGAAAATGCAGACATCTGAATTCTTTTTATTACTGAAAGATTCATTCTTTCAGTGCATTTTCAAAAGATTTGATTTGTTAAAATAAATCAACACATGTACCACTTTTAAGGAGAGAGCATACCTATTGCATGAAGTAAAGGGGACCATAACACGGGGGAATATTGTCAATTACCCACATTCTCTTTTAATTAGAGAGCCCAGCTACCATTTCCTAAAGACCTCAAACCCAAAGTACAACTTATTTAACAGTTTGTGAAAGGACCCGAGGAAGGACAGCAGATAACTCAAACCAGTATCTTCAGTTGAAATCGTTTGGTGTTAGTATTCTTGGAATAGCCCATAAAACTTCCAGAAGAATGCTTGTGCTTGGAGATATCTAGTGTCTTTATGAACTCTATCTTGACTTTAAATAACAAACATCACCTGAAATTCTCTTATGGAGTTATGAGGCAGTATACATGTCCTGAGATTGCTGGAAAATTTGGATAGTGGAAGATAGGAAAGCCTCATTTCAAAGATCAAGTGGTATCATCTCTCAACAGGCAGTTTGATGGTATTAAAATGGAAGTATGGGAGATGAGAAACTTTTCTTAAGCCATCAAGCAAAGAGGAAATTATGGCTTTAGAAATCTGGGCTTTAAATGGAAATACTTCCCCTTGTTTGCCTCTGAAGACTTTGCAGTAGCCTAAGGTAGACTTGAGGAATTCCAGTTTTACCTGAATGCAAAATGCAGAATGTAGAGGAAAAACTGCCTATGCAGGGAATGCCAAAGAAATACAGCTTCGTTATGCTTCAGACCAGAGACTAATGTCTTCAACCTCTTGTATTTTGAGGTTAGGTCATCTGGGGGATTGGCTTCTAAATGAGAAAGTAGAACACAATGGGACCTCATAAGAATATGTGTGGAGCACTGGGAACAACCAATGAAAAGGTTAAAAATTTCTCCTTGCTCCTCTTCCTTTCCCATTCCAGCCCTGCAGCCGTTGAGTTTGGTATCTCAAATTTTGGATACCCAGTTTACTTATTTTTAGTCATGCAGAGCTTATTAAGCACACAGAAATGTTACATTTCAGGAAACCCCTGTGTCTAGGTATCCTCTGGAGCCACACAAAATAAATTCAAACTTTCTTTGAAATGAAAACTTTTCAACTATTTTATCCTCATCACCTAATAACTGGATAATTCAATATCCCCCCAAGTAGGTTTGCCAACTCTCTATTCTTTTTAATCTCTCTTGAAAAAACTCCAATCACTATAAAGGATCCCTTGTATCACATAACTTTTCTGCTCAAGAAGCTAAAATGCATCCCCATTGTTTATTTTGGTTACCTTTTTAAAAAAATCAGGTCTATTGTGGTATCATATACAAGAAAACCCACATTTTTGGTGTACAATTCTAATAAATGTTGTCATTTAATCACCACCACATGAACATATAGAATATTTCCAACACCCCAAATAGGTTCCACATGCTCCTTTACAGTTAATGCTTTCCACCCACACCCATCCCTGGCAAACATCAATCTAACTTTTCTCTCTTATTGGTTTGTCTTTTCCAGGAAGTCCTAAAACTGGAATCTCTCAATTTACAGCCTCCTGTGTCTACTTTTTTTCACTTAGCATAATGCTTGTGAGATTTATCCATGTTGTGGAATGTATTAGTAGATCCTTTTTATTGTTAAATAGTATTCTGTTGTATGAACGCACTATGATTTACTCATCTGTTTACCAGTTGATGGAAGTTTTGGTTTATCCTTTTTTGTTAGCTATTTTGAATAAAATTGCCTTAACATTAGCATATGGGACTGGGTAGACTTACATTTGTTTTGACTAATTACACAGAAGTGAGATGGCTGAGTATTAAGCTAAGTTGTATGTTTAAATTTATGAGAAACTGCCAAACTGTTTTCCAAGAAAGACTATACTGTTTTGCATTCCAAACAGCAATGTGTGAAAATTCCAGTTGCTCTGCAACCTCACTACAGGTATTGTTAGGGAATTTTAATTTTGTTTCGTTTTGTCTTTGCCATTCCAGGAGATGTGTATTGATATTTTATTGTGGTTTTAATTTGAATTTCCCCAAAGAATAATTATGTTGGGCATTTATCGTGAAATGTCTGTGTCTTAGCCAGAGGGATGCTGATGCAAAATATCGAAATTGGTTGGTCTTTATAAAGGGTATTTATTTGGGGTAGAAATAAGTCCACAGTTACCAGGTCATAAAGCATAAGTTTCTTCCCTCACCAATGTCCATTGCCACGTGTTGGAGCAAGATAGCTGCCGTCACCAGGGTTCAGGCTTCTTGGGTTCCTCTCTTCCCGGGGCTGTGTTTCTCTCCGGGCTTAGCGCCTCTGTTTCTTCCACAAGGTCAGCTGTAGACTATGAGGCTCTCTAGGGCTTTGCTTTGCTCCAAGGCCAGGTGTAGACTATGAGGCAAATGGCTTGTCTCTATACCAGGGCCTTCTCTCCTTCCTCACAACCAAGCTCTCTTACTTCCTGGGGCTCCAGCTCGAGACTCCAACATCAAAACTTCTACAACTGTGTCCTTTGTCATGTCTTTTATATTTGATTTCCACCCCACCAAGGGGTGGGGCTCAATGCCCTACTGACATGGCCCAGCTAATGCCCTATCATAACTTAATCATGCCCAGATTAGCAGACCAGTTTACAAGCATGAGCCAATATCTATTTTTGGAATTCATAATTACATCAAACTGCCAAACTGCTACAGTCTGGTTAAAACTTTTGCTCAATTTTTCATTGGATGGCTTATCATTATTAAGTTGTGAGAGTTATTTATATAGCTTGGATACAAGTCCTTTATCAGACATATATTCTGAAAATATTTTCTCTGTGACTTGCATTTTTTATATTCTTTAACAATATCATTCAAAGAGCAGACATTTTAATTATAATAAATTCAAATTTATCAAATTTTAATTTTGTTCTCTGAGCTTTTTGTGGCCTTTCTAAGAACTCTTTGCCTAACTCAAGTCACAATGAATTTCTCCAGAAGTTTTATAGGTTGTGGTTTTACATTTAGAACTATGATACAATTGGAGTTAATTTTTTCATATTGTGCATAGCACAGGTTAAAATGAATTTCCAAGCATACATGTCCAATTGTTCCAGCATTATTTATTGAAAAGACTATCCTTTCTCCATTAACTGACTTGTCACCTTTTTTGAAAATCAACTGTTCTTATGTATTTTGGGTCTTTTTCTCAACTCTTTATTTTGTTCCATTGATCTTTATGTCTACCCTTTAACCAATACTACAATCTCTTGATTACTGTAGCTTTATAGTAAGTCCTGCAAGCAGGTGTCAGGTCTTCCAATGTAATTCTTTTTCAAAATTGACTATTCTATTATGGCCTGATAGAAATTAAAAAACAGGGCCTTTAAGGATTAAAAACCATTATATAAAATCTAGTTAGAGAAGGGGTAATTATTCTCACTGTTTCTCCAACTAACATTCCAATTTGATGTGTTCTTAAACTTGGAAAGAAAGAATGACATCTTATGATTGATTACTTCAAACTTAATGCCATTGTCTCATTCATTAAAGCCCCCATATTAGTTTCCTGTGGCTACTGCAACAAATTATCACAAATTTAGTGGCTTAAAACAAAACAAATTTATTATCTTAGAGCTCTGTAGATAGGAAGTTTGACTTGGGTCTCCCTGAGCTAAAATCACGATGTTGGCAGGACTGTGATCCTTTCTGGAGGCTATAGGAGAAAATAGGTTTTCTTGTCATTTTCAGCTTCTGGAGGTTTTCCACATTCCTTGGCTTATGACCCCTATTCCATCTTCAAAGCTATCAATGGCTGGTCAAATCTATCTTATGTTACATCACTCTGACATTAACTCTTCTGCCTTGCTCTTCCACTTTTAAAGACCTTTGGGTCCCCAAGAAAATCTAGAATAATCTTCCTAATTTAAAGTAACCTGATCAGGAAACTTAATTGCATCTGCCTACCACAATCATGGTGTATTTTCCTTTTTATTATTGGATTCAGTTTGCAAAGTGTTGTTAAGGCTTTCTGTATCTATGTTCCTGATAAATATTGTTTGTACTTTTCTTTACTTGTGATGACCTTGTCCAGTTTTTATATTAGAGTAATGGTGGCTTAATAAAATGTGTTGGACAGTGTTTTCTACCTTTCAAGTGTTCTTTATTCTTTGAATGCCTGCAAGAATTTGCTAGTGAAGACATTGGCCTGAAGTTTTTTTGTTGTTATAGTTACTGTTGTTTGCTTGCTTGTTTATTTGGAGGTTTCTAAATATGAATACAAATTCTGTTGTAGAAACAAACAAAACATTTCATTTATTTCTTCTTCAGTGAGCAATGGTATTTTCTTTCAAACGAATTTGTTCATTTCATCTAAGTTATCAAATTTGTTTGCATAATTTGTTCAAAAATGTCCCTTATTATTCTTTTAAATTTCGGTAAGATCTGTAGTAATGTCCCTTCTTCCTTCCTTATATTGGTAATGTGTGTCTTAATTTCTTTCTTCTTGGTGTGTCTTGTTTAAGGTTTATACATTTTATTGTTCTTGTCTTAAAACCAGGCATTGATTTCATTGATTTTTATTGTCTGTTTACTAAGTCATTATTTTGTGCCCTTATCTTTATATTTTCTTATCTTCTGCTGGCTTTGGAGCACAATTTGTTCTTTTTTTTCTAGTTCCTTAAGCTGTAATCTTAGATTCTTGATTTAAAAGAATTCTTCTTGGAAGGGGAAGACCCAAGATGGCCACAGAGTAGGAAGAGCTAACAATCAGCTTGTCCCACGGGGAAAGTAATAATCAGCCAGGATCTGTCCAGATTAACTGTTTGAGGGACTGCGGAGACCAGAAGAACACAGTGCACCATCAAGGAAAGAACAAGAAGAGGAGACTGACCATCTACAGTAAAGATTCATGAACAAATTCCTCCATGCGCAGAGGTGGTTGATTGCCCAACCCCCATTGGCCAGGTGAGCTCTCCAGACTCACTCCCCAGCTGGAAGCAGAAGTTCTTTTTCCTAAAAGCAAGGGAGAGGAAGTGGCCTGGCATCAACTACAGCTGTTGATTGGCTAATTTGGCTATCTGGATTCTAATCTTGAGCACAGCTGAGGTTTAAACCTGCCCAAGCCACCAAGAAGCCAGCAGCATTTGTGTTGTTTGCACCCCTAGCATGAGTGGAAGCAGGGGTGACTGAAAAATACACTAGTCCCCCGGGGCAGTAGGGAATAAGATCCAACACACCCACTTTGGAAAGTCACTGTTTAGGCCCCATCCCCAGCAAGAGTGGAAATTGGGTGCAGTTCAAACACTTTCTTGGGGCAGAGCAGGCAGATTCACACTGGACCCCAAGGCCCCCTGGAAGGATGGGAAGCATGCACTTTCTCTCAAGGAGGGAGGGCAGATTCACCCAGCCCACCTTGAAGAGCTGCTGCACACTTGACCCCATTGTGCCCCTGGACAGAGAGGAAGTGTTCACTCTCTTGGGCAGGGTGGTCAGATTCACCCTGCCCGTCTTGTAGAGCTGCTGCACACTCGGTGCCTCTGGACTGAGAAGAAGCATGCACTATCTCATGGACAATGTAGGCAGATTCACCCCATTCACCTTAAAAGTGCCACTGCACACATGGCTGCAATGCCCCCTGGAAGGAGGGGAAGCACACATTCTCTCTTTGGGCAGTGCAGGCAGAGTCACTCAGCCCACCTAGAACAATTGCTGCACTCTCATTGCCAAACTGCCCCAGAAGAAGAGGAACCAAGAGCCATCTGATCACTCTCTCAAGACTGAGTCACCTTGCCCATCTGGTGGAGTGGAGCACAAGGGGTGGCAGTTGATCAGAGGACTGAGATATCAGGGGTGGGGAGCTGTGCAATAGATTCATACCAGAGAGTCTGGCAACCTCAGCCTCAACCAAACACCACCAGAAGCTAGGTCAGCTGAGAATTAAAGGCACAGAATAACCTTAGGGCAGTAGGAAACAACTGGATAAAGAGTGCTACTTCCTGGGTACATTAGGAAAGCTTAGATTGGGGGAGACATCAAAGAGAAGATTGGAAGCCTTTAGGGTCTCTTCTCCAGAGCACATTGGAATTGAGCTTCACTCCCTTCATAGGTCCCCTGAGTCTGTTTTGACTGGGAAACCAGAGCTAAGAAGGTTGTCTCCAAGGAGACTCTTCTACCAAAATTAGTCCTCAATGTAATAACAATGAGAGAAGACAAAATGAGTATTAAAAATATACAGGGACAAATAAAAAATAAACAGAACACACATTCATGGAGGAGGAACAGAGGAAGCTTTAGCAATAAGCCAATGAATAAGAGAGCCATAAACTAAAGAGAGAAACTGATCACAGAATAAACATATTTAAAAAATCGGGTGCCAAGATACCAGGAAAACATTACAAGCCATACTAAGAAATAGGAAGACATGGACCAGACAAAGGAAGAAATTAACCCTTCAGACAAAACACAGGATGTGAGACAAATATCACAGATATATAAAAAAAATCTCCTTAATAAATTCAATGAGATGGCTAAATAGATTAAGGATATTAAGACACTGGTTGAACACAAAGAAGAATTAGAAAGATTGCAAAGAAATTAATAGATCTTATGTGAATGAAAGACACAATGGAAAAGATTGAAAATACGTTGCAGCAGAGCAGATGTAGCTCAGTGGTTGAACACCTGCTTAGCATGTACAAGGCCCCAGGTTCAATCCCAGGTACCTTCAAAAAAGTACATTGCAGACACATAATAGCAGATTTGAATTGGTTGAGGACAGAGTAAGTGAGTTGGAGGACAGAGCATCTGAACTTGAAAAGACAGGAGAACAGAAAGAGAAAAGAATTAAAAAAATGGAACAGAGTCTCAGGGAATTGAGTGAAAATACAAAATGCACAAGTATATGCATTTTAGGTGTCCCAGATGGTGAAGAGAATAGAAAAGGGGAAGAAAACATATTGAGGAAATAATGATAAAAAATTTCCCAACCCTTATGAAAGGCATAAATATTAATATCAAAGATGGACAATGAAACCCAAAAAGAATAAATCTGAATAGACCTACCCTAAGGCACCTACTATTCAGAATGTCAAATGCCAGATATAAAGAGAGAATTCTGAAAGCAACAATAGAAAAAAATTTCATCACATACAAGGGACACTCAATAAGACTAAGTATCAATTTCTCATCAGAAACCATGGAGCTGAGAAGACATTGGTATTATATATTAAAGGTTCAGAAACAGAAAAACTGCCAAACAACAATTCTTTATTCAGTAAAACTGTCCTTCAAAACTGAGGATGAGTTTAAAGTCTTCTCAGTTAAACAAAAACTAAAACATTATGTCACAAGAAGCCAGACTTACAAGAGATACTAAAGGCATTGCTGCAACCTGAAGGGAAAAGACAGGAGAGGGAGGCCTAGAGAAGAATGTAGAAATGAAGATTATTAGCAAGGGTAACAAAAAAGGTAAAAAGACAGATAATAGTAAGATAGGTCAAAGGAAAGACAAAAGATATAATGGACAAAATAAATAATGACTTTACAGTAATAACAATAAATGTTAATGCATTGAACTCCCCCAAAGAAAGGACAATATGGAAGAATGCATAAAAGAGCACCCATCTATAAATTGTCTACAGAAGTCTCATCTTACATGCAAGGATACAAATAGACTGAAAGTAAAAGGATGGAAAAAGATACTCCATGCAAATAGCAATTTAAAAAGAGCCGTCGTAGTCATACTAATGTCAGAGAAAATAGACTTTAAATTAAAAAATGCTCTAAGAGATGAAAAAGGGCATTATGCATTAATAAAAGGAGCAATTCACCAAGAATAAATAACAATAATAAATATTTTATGCACCTAATCTGGGTGTCCCAAGATACATGAGGCGCATACTTGCAAAACTGAAGAGAGAAATGGATGTCTCTACAATAATTGTTGGAGACTTCAATACAATGCTCTCATCTTTGGATAGAGCAATTGAACAAAGGGTCAATAAGGAAACAGAGAACTTGAAGACGATGATACATGAACTAGACTTCACCAAGATATATAGAACATTACACCCCAAAACAGAAGGATATACATTTTTCTGAAGTGCTCATGGATCTTTCTCCAGGATAGACCATATGTTGGGTCACAAAAGAATTCTTAAAAATTTTAAAATATTAAAATTATGCAAAGCACTATCTCTGATCATAATGGAATGAAGCTGAAAATCAACAAAAGGTGGAAAAAGGGAAAACTCACAAATATATGGAGGTTAAACAACACAATCTTAAACAATCAGAGTGAAATTTATAGCCCTCAATGTTTACATTAAAAAAGAAGAAAGAGCTAAAATCAAAGACCTAACTGAACACCTGCAGGAACTAGAAAAAGAACAGCAAACTAATCCCAAAGTAAGCAGAAGGAAAGAAATAATAAGGATTTGAGCAGAAATAAATGAAATAGAGAAAAAGAACAAAAGAGAAAATAAAAAAAAAACACACAGAATTTGGTTCTTCAAGAATATCAACAAAATTGACAAACCCTTAGCTAGACTGACAAAGAATAAAAGAGAGAGTGTGCAAATAAATAAAATCCAAAATGAAAATGGGCACATTACTACTGACCCCACAGAAATAAAAGAGATCATAAGAGGGTACTATGAACAATTGTATCCCAACAAACTAGACAATGTAGACGAAATAGACAAATTCTGAGAAACACACATACAATATACACTTACCCTAGAAGAAAGAAAAAACCTCAATACATCAATAAGAAGTAAGGAGATTGAAATAGTCATCAAAAACCTCCCAAAAATGAAAAGCCCAGGACCAGATGGCTTCACATGTGAAGTCTACCAATAATTCAAAGAAGAATTGATACCAATCTTGCTCAAACTCTTCCAAAAAATAGACCAGGAGAGAACACTACCAAACTCATTCTATGAAGCCAACATCACCCTAATACCAAAGCCAGATAAAGATAACATGAAAAATGAAAATTATACACCAGTTTCTCTAATGAATAATATAAATCCAAAAATCCCCAACAAAACACTTGCTAATTGAATCCAACAGCACATTAAAAGAATTATATATTATGATCAAGTGGATTTAACCCAGCTATGCAAGGGTAGTTCAACACAAGAAAATCAATCAATATAATACATCACATTACTAAATTGAGGAAGAAAAATCACATGATCACTTCATTTGACATGGAAAAGGCATTTGACAAAATCTGACATCCTTTATTGATGAAACCTTTCTGAAATATAGGAATAGAAGGAAGCTTTCTCAATATGATAAAATGTATATATGAAAAACCCACAGCTAACATTGTAATCAAAGGAGAAAGACTGAAAGCTTTTTTGCTGAGATTGGAAACAAGACAAGGATGCTCACTATCACCACTGTTACTTAATATTGTACTAGAAATTCTAGATAGAGCAATTAGGCAATAAAGAGAAATAAAAGGCATCCAAATAGGAAAGAAAGAAGTAAATTGTTCACTCTTTGCTTATGACATGATCTTATATCTAGAACATCCTGAAAAATCCACAACAATAGACAAATTCAACAAAGTGACAGGATACAAGATTAATACTCAAGAATCAGTAGCTTTTCTATATACTACTAATGAGCAATCTGAGGAAGAAGTCAGGACAAAAATCCCATTTACAATGAAGACTAAAACAATAAAATATTTAGGACATAAAGGACTTGTATTTGGAAAACTACAAAACATTGTGAAAAGAAACCAAAGAAGACCTAAATAAATGAAAAGACATTCCATGTTCATAGATTGGAAAACTAAATACCATTAAGATGTCTATTCTACACCAATTTATCTACAGATCCAATACAATTCCAATAAAACTTCCAACAACCTTTATTTGGAAGGGTAAGGGGTCCTGAATAGCTAACAATATCTTTAAAAAGAAGAACAAATTTGGAATATTCTCACTTCCTGACTTTAATGCATATTACTTAGCTTTAGTGGTAAAAACCCCATGGTCTTGGCATAAAGATAGATATGTTTACCAATGGACTAGAACTGAGTCTTGAGAAATAGATCCTCAAATTTATGGCAAACTAATTTTTGACATGTCTGTCAAGTCCACCCACCTGGACAGGACAGTCTATTCAACAAATGGTGCTGGGAGAACTGGATGTCCATATCCAAAAGAAAGAAGGAGTACCCCAATCTCACACCTCATACAAAAATTAACTCAAAGTGGATCAAATGGCTAAATATGAAAGTTATAGCCATAAAACTACTAGAAGAAAATGTAGGAAAACAATTCAAGATCTTGTGGTAGGCAGCAGTTTCTTACACCTTACACCCAAAGCATGAGCAACAAAAAAAATTGATAAATGGGACATCCTCAAACTTAAACTCTATTATTATTCTAAGGAATTTGTCAAGAACGTGAAAAGGCAGCCTACTCAATGGGGGAAAATATTTGGAAACCTCATATCTGGTAAAGGTTTGATATCCATGTTACATAAAGAGATCATAGAACACAACAATTAAAAGACAAGCAACCTAAGATGGTTAGGCTAATGTGTCAGCTTAGGCAGGTAATGGTGCCCAGCTTTCTGTTCAAGCAAACACTGGGATAATTGTAATACAAAGGCATTTCATGGACTTTAATCATCAGTGAGTTGATTCCATAGATGGCTGATTACATCTACAATCACCTAAGGAGACTGTCATCAGCAATAAGTGACATCTCATCCAATTAGTTTGTAGCAGTTTGACATTATTGATGAATTACAAAAAGAAATATTGGATTATGTTTGTAAACTGCTCTGTTCCTCTGGGTGTGATTAAATTTTGATTAGGGCTTTGAGTGGGTCACGTCAGTAGGGCGTTGAGTTCCCACTCCTTGGTGGGTGGGGACTCAGAGACAAAAGACATGGCAAAGGACAGAGTTGGAGTTTTGATGCTGAGTTTTAATGCTGGAGCTCGGGTAATTAAGCACACAGAGGAGCTTGGTCGTGAGGAAGGAGAGAGGGCCCTGGGAAAAAAGACAAGCCATTCACCTGAAAGTCTACAGCTGGCCTTGTGGAGAGAAGCAAGCCTTAGCCCAGAGAGAAGCAAGCCCCATGAAGAGAGGACCCCAGGAAGCCTGAACTCCTCGCAGATGTTGGCAGCCATCTTGCTCCAACACATGGCGACAAACTTTGGTGAAGGAAGTAACTTATACTTTATGGCCTGGTAACTGTAAGCTTCTACCCCAAATAAGTACCCTTTATGAAAACCAACTGATTTCTGGTATTTTGCATCAGCACCCCTTTGGCTGACTAATACACAGTTGAAGGCCTTAAAGTAGTGATTTCAGCATTCATAAAGAGAATTTCTATCTCTACTTCAGACAGCATCTTCTGGGAGCTCATCAATGACCTTCATCAGAGTCCTTGTTTTGCAGACTGCTTTGCAGAATTTGGACTTCTGCATCCCCCCAGTCGTGTGAAATATATTTATAAAATCTCATACTATTTACAGATATTTCCTGTCTGTTCTGTTTCCCTAGAGAACACTGACTAATACAGCTTGGTACCAGGCATGTTTCTTGAGAAACAGAATCTTTAAAATGGGATTTCTGAATTGGTTCTGGGATTTGGGCAATTGGCTCTCTACCCTGATTAAATTCAAGGGCATTGACTCTCTTTCCAATAATACAGGGCCCCTGACAGTCCATGACATCAGTTAGCAATAGAGAAAAGCAAAATATCACCACTTGATAT
>JAQZBX010072487.1:0-15047 GCA_029593785.1 Cabassous unicinctus | reverse complement strand
ACATCTGAAAGATTGACACGTATAGACCCAGACAATCAGAATGGAAAATGGAAGGAGCATTGTGTAGTATCTTGAAAACTTACATCAGTGGTCAGTCACAAACTTTGGTGTTTGGATCATGGAGAAACCTGGTGGTGGTTTTGCAGGGCCAGTGTGTTTAAGCACCAACTGAAGTGTTAGGAGTGCTTTACAATCTATCATGGATATTTTCCACATTTTCTCAACTATTGTCCCTACATTAGAACATACCAGCTGAGTATAAACATTACTCCCAGAGAATCTCAACTACTCAATGCAAGTGAGCTAGGTGGAAGTGAAAAACTAGAGTTTGCTTGAAAGGAGAAGATTTAAAACCTTGTAGCAAGAAGGTGTTTTTTTAAAAAAGGGAAAAGATAAGTGAAGCCTTCATATAAAAGTATTGGTGACACCATTTTAATGATTAGAGACTACTGAAATAGGGTGAATAACAAAGATGTCAAGACAGAGATTGAAAAAAAAAGATTTAAACAATTTAATTATATTTGCATAACTATTTTAAGGCTTATTCTCCCAGCCATCTTTATCTAGGTTTATATAACTTGTTCCACTATAAGTATAGACCGTCTGTTCTCTCTACTAATGGCACAGCTCAGAATTCAAGAAACTATTATAAGTATAAAGAATTCCCTTTAATAATGTTTTGGAATACAATGGAATAATTGGATTTTGACTTAATTCAAGTCCCTAGATTTCCTTAGAAGGCAAATACAATAATCAAATATGGAAGCAAGCAACATTTGAGCTTAACATTTTTTTATTCATTACAAGAGTTTAAATAGCTAATTAAAATATAAAACTGAAAGATAAGCTTCTTAAATATGATCTTGTTAAATGATTTAGCTAACTCTACAAACTTCATAACTTTATTAAAATTTGCAGTTTTTTTTTTCATTTTACTTAGAGTTGGTCAATAATTCACATGCAAATGACATCACTGAGATAATTTTAGCAGTGTTTATACAGTGAGGTTTATTTCCCAATATTATGAAATTATTGTACTGATATAATGAAAAATACCTCTTCATTGGACATAACTTATAGAGACTGACAACTGCTGAATGAAGAATCAGAAATGGTCCAACCTCATTTTTACCCTACTTCAAGTATATCTGGGTTGTGTGTATTCCAATGGACTCAATTTGAAAGAGATGAAAGTATATTTTGATTTCCTAAATAGATCTATATGAATCACTAACAGATGTTTTCTTCTTATGGTACTTATAAGATTATTCTCATATAACTTTGTATCCCAGTTCCAGTCATGTAGGCAACTTGCATTTAGAGCATACAATCGTTCCTCCACCTCAACTTCCTGGCATAGTTAAAACATTAAAAATGAAGGCTTCATGATAATGAGGGAAACCATAAAACATGTATAATGGCTGGAATAATGAGACATTATTTTAGAATCCATCAAAGCTTTTGTTGATGAAATATTTGAACAATAACCATCGGACTCATTAAACTAACTAGACAACTAACAATTACCTCACAGCTCATCCTTGGATGTGTATCTCCTCAGTATCCACCTAAATTAATCACCATGGTGTTAGTAGATAATGCCCAGAAATCAGACATCTGATGCAGGTAGGAATCCTTTGGGAAATGGAGATAGCAAGACTTCATTGAAACTTTGGGAAAGAAACGGTGGTCCCAAAACACTTGTTAGAGGAGTTTTCCAAAAAAGAAAGAAAGAGGAGGTAGAAGATGTGGAAGTAATTATAAGGGTAGAGGGAGAACATGGCTTATTGCTGAACAGTATTTTAACTGATGTCAGTCAATTATTTAACTAACAGAGAATTGAGTTTGACAGAAGAAGGAACTTGATAAAAATTCCCCTTTTGATGGAATAGGAGTTCACTACAAAATTCTTCCTATGAATGTTCTTTGTAGTTAACATTTTTCATTAATTGACTATGTTTTTTTTTTTTATTGGAGCATAAAATTTGATGAACCATGCCCAATAACTCTGACTTAAGTATTCTCTTCTTGCCATTATGCCATTCCATACTACAAGTTTGCAGAAAGGGAAAACATCTAAATAGCACTTAACTTTACTAATTACATAAAAATCAAGCTTTTTCACATAATTCATTTTAACTAACAATAAATATAACAAACAATACAAAACAAAAGCAAATTATAATGTGACAGTTTATCTAACTTATTGATATTTCTAAGACTTATGCACCAAACAGATTGACATACTGCAACATATATTAATAGTGAGAAACATAAATGACTTAGAATGATAAAAAAAATAAAGATTGCAAGAGGCATATGATGCAAAACAGATAGCAGCAAATTATTTTTTAACTTTAATTTTAAAGAAGTTTTGATTACATAAAAATTAAATCATATAAAATATATGGGATTTCCATATGCCCCACCCCATCCAACTCTCACATTTTCCCATATTAATTATATCTTAAATGAGAGTGGTACATTTGTTATAATTGATGAACAAACAATTATGTTACTAACCATGGTCTACAATTTACATTATGGTTTACACTTTGCACTGCACAATTTTATAGGTTTAGACAAAATATATAATGGCCTGTATTTGTCATTGCAAAATCATGAACAATATTTCCAATGCCCTAAAATGCCCTATGTTCCAACTATTCTTACCTCTCCTTGCCACCAGTACCTTTGGTAACCACTATCTTTATATCAATGCTGCAAGATCTTCCATTAATACAATAATAATGTCTACTTTGGTCCATGGTTGCATTCCACCTTTATGTTTGTTCATTCCTCAAACTTGAGAATTTGGGGATAGTGATGCCGACTATACTTCAAATTGATAGGTGATTATATCTTATGCAGCAGATGGAAAGAGTAGTTTTCTTGCATTTGTAGATACTTTTTGCTTTTTGGGATGGGGGTTGTCCATCATCATCATTTAGTGAGTTCTCCTGGGCAAGTCCCATGAACTGGAGTGTAGGTTTTGGCTGCAACTTTGCTGTGATTCAGGACTCAACCGGCATATGAACAGACTGAAGATTTTAGTCTCTGGGACATGTATTTAAGTGTATAGTGCTAATTATATGTTAAAATAAAAGGGGTAGAAGGTCATATGCAGGAAAATCATAAATGAGTCTAATTCTGTTACAGTGGGGAATTAGATTAACATATATTCTCTAAGTTAAGGCCCATTGGTTGGGTGCTGAATTCATAGGTTGTGTGCCTTGCCTATAATGTGCAGATGTCTCTAGAGACCTTAGGAGCACCCCTGTTTGAAACTTTGTTTACTGTGGCAGATAGTGAGGTCATGCATAAACATAACCTCTGGAATGACGTCCTGAATCACTTTGAAATCTCTTAGCCATAAAAACTCATTTGTATTTAATTTTCTTCCATTTGGTCAAGCTCTTTTTCCAAATGCATTGCTATTTGACACTTGTTAATAATTCCTCAGTGCCTGGGAGGCTCATCCCTGGGAGTCATGTCCCAGGCTGAGGGGCAAGATACTGAGTTTATTTGTTGAGTTTGACTTAGAGAGAGTCCACATTTGAGTAACAATGAAGTTCTCAGGAGGTAATTCTGAGGCAATAGATGTTATTAGGCTAACTTTCTATTTTACAAGAATAAGGTTCGTAAGTACAAGCATTAATATAGAGAGTTTGGCTTATTGATCCATTTTCTTTTATAAGGTATTTCCTATTAGGTCCATGCCAAGAGGGAACCTTCCTCACACCTCCTCTCACTACTGCCACCCTTCACCAGTGGCCTTCCCCTGCCATCATTGCCAGAAGAAAATTGCCACAGTTGTATTCTCAACCAGAGTCCTCTAACTCATCAGAGTTTACCTGTTCTTTTTTACAGCCCTCCCCAATGTGTATAGATAGCCCAACCCTGCTCAGTCTCACTCCAGCATTGTAAACCTCATTTATATCACTGCACCCCCACCACCCCATTCCAAAGCCCAATCTACCCCATCCACCTTATCATAGATTCTACCGTGATTGAGCATTGGTTCAACACTTTCTACTTGCATTTTATCTCTTGGTAACCTATCTTCCAGACTCTACCTCTGTGAGTCTACCAAATATTCTTAGTTCATATTCATGAGATCATGCAATATTTGTCATTTATTGACTGGCTTACCTCACTTAACATGAGGTCTTCAAGATTCATCCATATTCTCTCATGTGTACATACCTTAAGCCTTCTTCTAGCTGAGTAATATTCCATCGTATGAATACACCACATTTTGTTTATCTATTCTTCTCTTGATGGGCACTTGGGTTGCTGCCAACTTTTGGCAATTGTGAATAATGCCATGATGAACATTGGTATGCATATATCTGTTTGTGTCCCTGTTTTCAATTCTTCTGGGTCTATTCCTATAGTGGGATTGCCAGAATATATGACAATTCCATAATTAGCTTCCTGAGGCTCCACCAAACATCCTACCCAGTGGCTGCACCATTCTATCTTCCCACCATCAGTAGAGGTGTGTTCTTATTCCTCCACATTCTCTCCAAAACTTACAGTTTTCTGTTTTATTTTTTTTAATAAAAGTCAGTCTAATAGGTGTAAGATGATACCTCATTGTAGTTTTGAATTGCATTTCCCTAATAGCTAGTGATGTTGAGCATCTTTTCATGTGCTTTTTAGCCATTTGTATTTCTGCTGTGTAAAAGTGTCTATTCATATTTCTTGTCCATTTTTAAATGGGTTCTTTGTCTTTATTTTCAAGATGTAAGACATCTATATATATGCTCAATATTAGGCCCTTATCAGATAGATGTTTCCCAAATATTTTCTCCCATTGTGTAGATGGCTTTTTCAATTTCTTGACAAATTCCCTTGAAGGACAATTTTTTTATTTTGAGGAGGTCCCTCTTATCTATTTTTTCTTTGGTTATTCATGTCTTGGATATAAAGTTTATGAAAGCATTTCCTAATACCTGATACAATTGGATATTCTTTAGGGCATAAGATGGAGATACTCTTTTATTCATTTGGATATGGATATCCAGTTGTTCAAGCACCATTTGTTGAAAAGCCTATTCTCTCCCAGTTGAGTGCGCTTGGTGGCCTTGTCAAATATCAGCTGGCCAAATATGTGTGTGTCTATATCTAAACCCTCAATTTGCTTCCATTGGTCAGTATGACTATACTTGGGCCAATATCATGCAGTTTTGACCACTGTAACTTTTTAGTATGGTTTAGTCAGATAGCATGATGCCTCCAACTTTGTTTTTCCTTTCAAGTTGTTTTTGGCTATTTCTCCAAATAAATTTCATAATTGGCTTTTCAGTTCAGTAAAAAAAAAATGCTGTTGGAAATTTTATTGGGGTTGCATTTTATTGGTTAATCAATTTGGGTAGGATAGACATCGTAATAATATTCAGTATTCCAGTTGATGAATATGTAATATTCTTCCATTTATTTAGTCCTTCTTTAATTTCCTTTATCATGTTGTGTAGTTTAGTATGTACAGGTCTGTTACATCCTTAGCTAGGTTTATTCCTAGATATTTGATTCTTTTTGTTGCCATTGTAGATGTAATTATTTTTCTTGATTCTCTCCTCAGATTGCTCATTGTTATTGTACAGAAATGCTACTGAATTTTTCTTCTTGATCTAATATCCAGCCACTTTACTCAACTTGTTTACTAAATCTAGAAGCTTTGTTGTACATTTTTTGGGACATTCTATGTATAAGATCATGATGTTTAAAATAGTGAAAGTTTTATTTCTTCCTTTCCAATTTTGATTCCTTTTATTTCTTTTTATTGTCTAAGAGCTCATTGTATTAGCACTTCTAATACAATATTAAATAATAGTGGTGACACTGGGCAACCTTGTCTTGTTCCAGATATTTGAAGGAAAATTTTACCATTGAGTATGTTGTTAACTGTGTATTTTTTCATATATAACCTTTATCAAGTTTAGGAAGCTTCCTTCTATTCTTATCTGTTGAAGTGTTTTTTATCAAGAAAAGATACTGTGTTTTGTCAACTGCCTCTTCTGTCATGAAACAAATGATCATGTGATTTTTTTTCCTTTGATCTGTTAATGCTGTGTATTTTATTAATTGATTTTCTTATGTTGACCCATCCTTGCATACCTGGGATAAAACCCACTTGATCATGGTGTATAATTTGATTCATGTGTTGGATTCAATTAGCAATTATTTTGTTGAGGATTTTTTCATCTAAGTTCATTATATAGATTTGTCTGTAGTTTTATTTTTTCGTAACCTCTTTATGTAGCTTTGTTATTAGGGTGAGGTTTGCATCATAAAGTGAGTTAGTTAATGTTCCCTCATCTTCAATTTTTTGGACGAGTTTGAGCAAGGTTAGTGTTAGTTCTTTCCAGAACGGTTAGTAGAATTCACCTGTGAAGCCATCTGGTACTGGGCTTTTCTTAGTTGGGAGGTTTTTCATGACCCGTTCAATCTCACTTATTGTGATTGGTTTCTTGACTTCTTTTTCTTCTTTTATCAATGTAGGTTGGTTGTGTGTTTCAAGAATTTCATCCATTTTATCTAAATTGTCCATTTTGTTGCCACACAGTTTTTCAAAGTATCCTCTTATGATGCTCTTTATTTCTGTGGGATCAGTGGTGATATTCCGTCTCTCATTTCTGATTTTATTTATTTCAATCCTGTCTCTCTTTTCCTTTGTTAGTCTAGCTAAGAAATTTCAAGTTGATTAGTTTTCTCAAAGAGCAATCTTTTGCTTTTGTTCATTCTTTCTAGTGTTTTTGTACTCTCAATTTCATTTAATTCTCCTCTAATCTTTGTTATTTCCTTCCCTCTGTATGCTTTGGGATTAGTTTGGTTTTCTTTTTCTGGTTCCTCAAGATGTGTAGTTTAGTCTTTGATGTTTGCTCTTTCTTCTTTTTTAATGTAGGTATTTAGGGCCCCAAATTTCTCTCTCAGCACTGATTTAGCTGCATTCCATAAACTTTGATATGTTGTGTTCTCATTTTCATTCACTTTGAGGTAGTTAATGATTTCCCTGGCAATTTCCTCCTTGACACACTTATTGTTTAAGAGTGTGTTTTTTAACTTCCATTTATTTATGCTTATTCCAGTTCTTGGTCCTTTATTGATTGCTAGCTAATTCTGTTGCAGTGAGAGAAAAAGCTTTGTATAATTTCGATCTTTCAAAAAATTTTGACACTTATTCTATGACCTAGTATGTGGTTTATCATGGAGAATGATCCATGAGCACTTGAGAAGAATGTATATCCTTCTGCTTTTGGAAGTAATGTTCTGTGTAAGTCCATTATATCTAGTTCCTCTAATGTATTATTCAAGATCTCAGTTTCTTTTTTGAGCTTTTTCAAGATATTTTTATAGTGATAATGGTGTATTGAAGTTCCCTAATGTGATTTTAGAGGCATCTATTTCTCCCCTTAGTTTTGCCAGTATTTGCCTCAATTATTTTGGGGTTCCCTGGTTAGGTGCATAAATATTTATGATAGTTTTTTCATCTTGTTTGAGTACCCCTTTTATTAATATATTGTTTCCTTCTTTGTTTCAACAGTTTTGTGTTTAAAGCCTATTTTGTCTGACATTCGTATTGCTTCTTCTGACCTATTTTTGGTTATTGTTTGCATGTAAATCATTTTCAAACTTCTCAATTGAAACATGTTTTTGTCCCTGGATCTAATGTGAGTTTCTCATAGACAGCATATAAATGGGTCATATTTATCCATCTGTGCAACAAATTTTCTTGCACACACAAAAAGAATAAATTAGTACAATTGGTGCAGGAATTAAGGAAATTTACCCACAGCATAAGAAGCCATAGGAGGGAATTGGAGATATGATTTAAAATTCCCAAGATATAAGGTGGTCCCTGGTTTCCCAGGGAGGTTGACATAGCAAAGCTAATAATCATCATTGTGTTTACATGTGTTCAAGATGTGAACCTCTAGGATGAATGATCATCTTCTGAGCAGTAAGAAATCCTAATTGAACGCATTACTGTGAGATGCTAAGGAATTCTACTAAATTTCATCATATAATTTTCCAAAATTTTGTCTTTGGGAATTTCCCTCCATTTGAATTTTCATCAGCCATTTACTCATGGTTGATTCTGGGGAAAATGTTTATATTTCAGATGATCTGATATATCCTATCTGAGGAGTCAGAACTTTCGCCCTTTTCAGAATTGTCTTATAGTGACATTATTGAAATTGATAGTGGTCATGCAGATGTCATTTCAATCCTATGAAATAACAAATGCAAGGATATATTCCAAAATTTCAAGTGTAGTTTAAATATATTAGTTTCAGGGGTATTCAGACAGAATTAACTGAAAGAAACCATGAAAATAGAGTGCAACACCATCAGATATGTGACACATATTACTAAATATACATACATACATATGCATACTGTATACACAAACACAACCACATACAGAACTAGACAGAAAGAAAGCTTAAATAGATATATAGAGATAGATTGATAGATAGATATAAATTCTGAAAATAACCTCAAAGCACAATACTAAGTTATGAAATGGCTAGACCATAAACTTAAGTTTTGCATTTTCAATTTGTACATGCTTTAAATCACTAGCTTTTAGATTTTTTCATTGTGTCAACTGACAATTTTCAGTGCTCTAAAGTTATTTTTCAGTGCTCTAAAGTTATTTTTCAGTGCTCTAAATTTATTTTTCAAATACCACTCACCACATCATTGAGTTATGTAAGACTGTAAATATTCCCATTTATATCTGTAAATATAGACTACAGGCCATTTCCTAGACACTAGAGAAATATACATTTGTGTTCAATTATCTTAGCCCTTTAAAAGATTCCCTAAAAATATAAATATATAAGTAGACATGTCAATAAAACCGATGACATATATAAGTATTTGCATGGCACTGCTTTTAGGGAGGCAGAAAAGAAAGATGTTTCAGCAACATGGCCTCAGAACCAGACATCTGGATTCAGGGCTGGTCATTGCCTAGACCAGTAACCCAGTTTGCTTCAATTAATCTGTCTGTGAAATGCAAGTAACCATTGTATCTAACTCGTCAGGTTGATGAGAAATTAACAATGCCTCTCTCTCTATCCCTCTTCTTTCTGTCTGTCTAATATATGTATACATATATATATCCATATATACATAAAGACATGTGAATGCAGATTAAAGGCATAACTATTTTTTAAATTTATTCTGGTTTTCTATAACAGAATTAAAAGAAAAACAGCTAAATGCCTCCCTCTCTGATATGTGTGTACTTACAAATACATACACTCTACAGAATTTGATAGACCAAAATCCATAAGCATTGAAATTTTCTATTCTAACATTACAAATTCTTTCATATTAAAAAATGCTGTGCAACTTATTTAGTGCAGTTTTGTAACAATAGGTCAGCCAAGAAAATGCTAAAAATGTTGGAATGGAATCTTCCTTTTCATTTATATGGTTATGGGAAATTTCTATAGTACACCATTCTCACCATCTCTTTTGGTTCTATAAAATGTTGGATATAATGTACATAAAATTGGTTTAGAAATGCATGAAGAAAAGAAAAATCAACAACAGAAGGGAGGAAGGCTGCATGGAATAAAATGAACAGTGAAAGGAAGGAAGAAGGGAAGGCAAGAGACAAGGATATACTATCAGAACTCTAAAAGGTGGCTGCACCATACCTAATGTCCTATGTCACCTCCAAGATACTTTCATATATTAAACATATTGTTTAAACTTTCCAAGCCTAACTTTCCTCATCAAAACATTTTGATAATAAACTTATTACAAGATGGAGTGATAATAACATGAAATAAGAAATAGAATAAAATGTGAGTATTCATATTTTATACTTTCAATTTATTATTTTCAAGATAATTCCAATTATTTTACTGAATTTTACTATTTGCAAGTATCTTCAATAATTTGAATGATACAATGTGGTATTCTATTTAGTATGAGAAATATTATTCTAAAAAAATCTGGTCAACAAGCAATTCTGAATAATAGTATGGCAAATCTCTCCACCTTTTAAAATGAATTCGTACCAAGAGGATTTAGAATGAGCCCTAGGATACCAGGATTCTCTTTATGGTCTTTCTGGTTTTATATTCTCTGCTGTTAGCATGGAATTTTGGCAGGATTGGGATCACCATTGCAGACTCCCAGCTGCATGCTTCTATTTATTTCTTGACCAAAACATATCTGTTCTGGATGTTTGCTATTCTTTTATTGTCCCCCATACACTGAAGACTTTCCAGCAGATTCAAGTGATCTCATTCATTGGCTGTGCTGGTCAATTCTTCCCCTTCATAGTTTTTATAATTGTAGGAGCATTCCTTTGGCTGCCATGGCAAATGACTGCTTCATGTATATTTGTATATATATTTGATATATATATATATTTGAGATACTGGGGCCAGAGATTGAACCTGGCACTTTGTATGTGGGGAGCCATATTGACTAGAGCCATATTGACTCCCCTGAGTCAACTCCCCTGAGTTGTTTTTGTTTTGTTTTGTTTTGTTTTCATTTATTTGCCTGTTGTTTATTTTTTTGTTTTTAAGGAGACACCTGGAACTGAACCTGAGACCTCGTGGGAAGCAGATGTTCAACCACTCGAGCCACATCCACTCCTCTTCATTTTTATTTTAAACTCCCTTTCTACTTGGTTATCATGTCTGCCCATGACTGTTGTCCTCTGCTTATGGTGTAGCAAATGCTGTAATATAGGTTCCCATGACACTAGGTTTACTGTTTTGTGGTAAAAATGAAAGAAATGACTACTGTTACCTCAGTCCTCTATTATTCTCAAACATGGCACTCAATCATGACACTCAAACATGGCACTCAAACATGGCACTGGAAGTTTGTAATCATATTCATCATATCCATCATATTAATCATATTCATCATAATCTTTTTCTTCTATTCATATTATCATAGCCATTTTGAGGCTCTGCTATAGCAAGGGAGAACAAAAAGCCTTCTCCATGCTTTCATATGACTTTGTGGTGGTCATTTACTCTTTGGGACTGTGCACTTCATGTATGTACAACCAAATGGCAACTCCTCAATGGAGCAAAATACAGTAGTGTCAGGTTTTATACCTTGGTTACCCTCATGTTAAAACCCTTGGTCTATATTCCAATGAACAGAGATGTTAAGGTCCTCTGAGGAGAATCATTCAGAAGTACAGGCCTGATTTCTGATCTTTCTTCTTGGGTTACAGCAGTTTAAGAAAACTAAATGTTTGTATGTGTAAAGATAAAGTGTGAAAGATAAAAATGTGTGAATGATAAAAATATGTACAGTGTGATATGTGAATCAGGGGAGCATTTAACATATTGGTGATGCTTGGCATTTATCCTAAACTCTGTTTTCTAAATATACAAAAATAAATAAGATAATTTAACCAACATGGATCAACAGTTAAAAGAAAGATGTGGTGAGAAATTTACTGTTTAATGAACTTTCTTGTCCTCAGAGTAAAGATATCTATATCTACTCTGTCCACTCCCTATTTTTGTTGCATTTACATGTCATTTTACATACTTTTACATATTCTCAGCTATCTCCTGGCCCATCTCTTCATTCTCCACTTTTAAAATCCTGCTATGTGCATTACTTTCTCTACATATCAATTCAAGCCCTTTTACAGACTAATTCAAATTAGGATAGAGGCATAAAGGAAAATTTTATTTAGGTCAGAGAGAATTGATTGTGAACCATAGATCTGTCCTCCATGGGTTGTGTGACATGAGGTATGTTCTGGTATTTTTATAAACTCATAAATTCCTGGATATTTTTGAGAATTCCAGGGAGTTTATACATTCCAAAAGAAGTCCTTCCTGTGTATTGGCTTTCATATAATATTTAAGAATGCAATGTGAGCTTTAAACAGAGTGTCATTTCTAGTCCCACAACTCTTTTTTCTTGCTGCTTCAGTACATCATGTTCTGCTTCATTGTATTCTCCTCTCCTCTTATCATTTTCCATTGCATGGAAAACAGGAGACCAATGATTTTGTTTGTTTTGTTTTCCCATTAACCTACATTAATATGAAAATGAACAGATGAAATTCAACCAAAATGTTGAACAAACTGGATTTCAGTTATCACCATTCCTCATTTCATATGCCACGTCCTTTCCCATGGGACAGTGCTCTCTTTATTCTATGATTTAAATTTCAATATGCCTATGTGCCACAAGAACCAGATCATTGCTTCACAATAAGCTTCCTCTGCTTGTCTTATCTCTCATGTTTTTTATGGTCTCCTGATGTATCTGTAAATGGCATCAGTCTGATGAAACCAAAAACAATTACAGATAACCATCTCCACCAAGCATGCTCAGCCAAATATTTCAATGAATAAATACCAAAATATTCAGTATTTGGATTTGGATTATTTTATCAACACTCATAGACAATGTCTCAAAGACAATGGATACAAACAAAAACTTAACAACTGTTTGAATAAAAGGCTTTTCAAAGTAGACCCTTTTTGAGTAAAGGGAGTTTCTTTCCAAAAATAATTTCTTCAGAGATTGTGGAAAAATTACTGATAAATTTTAAATCATAATAATTTTAAGTATTTCCCACTCTTTTAGAAATTAAAGACGTATATATGTAGAAGTATATTTGCAACAAGTATAATATGTCTGCCACCATGCTAGGTGCATAGGGCATTATCAATGGAAAATTTATTATTATCCTATAAAATATCTTTAGATTAACTCATTAGGACAAAAATGTTATGATGCAATTTAGCACATTTAAAATTTTACCAAATGTTCTATGAGAAATAAAGGCATTCTTTCTGGTGTATAATATATCCAGAGAAAGGAATAAAAATAAATTCAAGTTATTATCAGAACAGTGAGTCTTTGTTCTCTGGTTTTGTTGAAATAGACTTCAGTGAGAAATATCTTTATAATCATTTTTGCCATGTCAAATCTAATTTTAAGTAATCATATAGTATGTTTCAAATTAAGAATTTCTAAATTAGGGTTTACGAAAATTTTTAAAAAATAATAAGGCTGGGTATTTAACCTGAAAGCTTGTCAATATAACTTGGAAATATATATCTTGTGGAAAAGTTAGAACAAGACATTTATGCTCAGTGAATTTAATGTTTTTATTACTAATTTTATAGTTCCATTTAAATATCACATTCCATTATAGTTCTGTTTAAAATAGTAGGTTCTTTTCATTGTAATGATAACAATTCAAGACCTAATTCATTGCACATTTCTGGATGACCCAATTTTTGATAAATCTTTATCTACACCATTATCTCATATTTGCATAAAAGTAAAAATTTTGATGTAATACATGTGAATATAAATAACTCAGACTAAACATGCAGAGTTGATGTTGCTGTTCTGAGGGAAAAACTGCCTTTATAAATTTATAAATTACTACAGAATTTTGAATAATATTTTTACTTGAAATCAGGTTAGAACACCCATTGTAAACAGAGGCAATATATCACATGAAAAAATATCAATTGACTGCACATTTCAGCTGGTTTTTAATTCATTGGTTTTCTTCAGAGAGAAAGACTCTCATAGATGTATTACTTAGTATTCCATCCTAGAATTGTACATTAAAGAGATGCCAATTCCTCTACAGTGGCAGTTGAACACTATTTAATTTTTGAGGCTTCAATTACTTTACCGCTAAAATATGTATGTACAAAGAAGCCTGTTGTAATGAGAAAAAAAAGACAATCAAAGTTTATCAACATGCTTAGCACAAAAATAAAAGGAAGAAAAACCAGTTAACATTACTATTATAAAATTGTAATCTGCACTTTATCAGCACAAAGCCTATACCTCCTATGGTTAACATACTAAATCACTGTGAATTAATTTAGAATTAATAAGTAAATGAGATTTTTTAAATTAAGCAAAATGTATATACTTGTTTTTCTTAGGAGGGGCCTATATTTATATGTTTTATAACATACTTTTCTCAACCAATGGGATTCAGGACATCTTATTATTTACACCTAATAATTGATCATTCTTTTATGGCCTCACATCAAATTCCACTTTTACTACTTATTTCCAAATTGTTCCAATAATCTCCAGGCTTATGCCTCCATCATTTTAAAATCTAATAATCAAGACCATCATCTACCAAAACCATCCACTCAAGTACCACTAAACTAGAAATATTTTATTGTCAAACTGCCAGTTAAATTACTTGAGAGGACTTTTTGTCAATGGAATGAAGTTCAACTCCATGATATTATATTATAAGCATGTGGCATCTGGCTTCTACTAATACTTCAGAGATGAATCCATTCATTCTCCCAAGACACATTTATTGAATGTCAGCAAAGCTTCAGTCAAGAAGATAGACTATGAGGATAAAAACAAGAATGGTATCTACTTAAAATATTATCAAATTTAATAAAAAGACAAGCATATAAACAAATAAATTTTAAAACATGAGGAAATTCAGGCATTAACATTTACATTGAGTAGTTTGTTTTCCAAAATAAGTTCACTTACTCATTCTAAGAGTTTCAGAGAAGTTGTGTTCATAGGTGATTGATATAAAATAAGGTTTATTAAAGTGATCTTCCCTAAACATCAACCTTCTGAAAATTATTCATCTTTCTTCCTTGCTTCTTCATTCTCCATAGTACACTAACCACCATCTGATACAGGATATATTTTCTTATTCCCCAAGTGTATAAAGGTCATGCAAGAACAGGGATCTCTCTGCGTTTACTCACTGCTCCATCCTTATCTCTTTTAATTTTAATGTATGTGTGAGTGAAGATGACAGATACCCACTACATGAACTCAGTAATCTTGGATGTTGTGATGGTTAGTCTCATGTGTCAACTTGGCCAAGTGATAGTGTCCAGTTGGTTAAGCAATAACTGTCCTTATTGTTACTGTGAGGACATTTCATGGACTTAAATCATAAGTAAGTTATTTGCATCTATGGCTGATTACATCTACAATAAACTGAGGAGATTGAAGGCATTAAAAGGAGAAGGGATGATGTCAAAAATCAGAAAAGAGAATTT
>JAQZBX010072486.1:0-15077 GCA_029593785.1 Cabassous unicinctus | reverse complement strand
TGTTGCTTGTGCTTTTGGTATAAAATCTAAAACTCCATTACAGCTTTTTATATTCAGTTGCTTTTTTTGTAGTGTACCATTTTTATTGCTTTCTTCTTTGCTTTTCTCAATATCTTAGTTATTTTCTTAATTATTAAAAACATCTTAATGTTCTTTATTTTATCTTATGGCTTTGAATTACTGTCTAGTGCCAGTGCCCTTAAGTTTCAGCCTGAGGACTCCCTTGAGCATTTCTTGGACCTGTTTCTGGTAATGAACTCTTTCAACTTCTGTGTATCTGTAAATGTCTTAATTTCTCCTTCAATTCTGAAAGATAATTTTGCTAGATATACAATTCTTGGTTGACTGTATTTTTCTTTAAGGCCTTGAAATATGCCATCCCACTGTCTTCTGGCTTCCATGATTTCTGATGAAAAATCCACTGTTAATCTACTGTGGGCCTCTTGTTGCTTCTCTCTTGCTGCCTTCAAATTCCTTTGTCTTTGAATTTTGACAATTTTGCTATAGTGTGCCATATTTTAGAATTCTTAGAGTCTATATTGCTTGAAGCTCGTTGAGCTTCCTGGATATATATGTTCATGTGTTTCATCATGTATGGAAAGTTCTTGGCTGTTATTTATTTAAATATTTTTTCTTTTTCTTTTTTCTCTTCTTGTTCCAGGATTCCAATGATGTGTACATTAGTACTATTGATAGTGTCCCACTTAGGTTTAGGCTCTGTTCCTTAGGCTCTGTTCAGTTTTCTTATTTTTTTCTTTTGGCTCCTTAGGCTCTGTTCAGTTTTCTTATTTTTCTTATTTTTTTCTTTTGGCTCCTCACACTGGATAATTTCAATTGATATTCAAGTTCACTGATCCTTTCCTCTGCCTGTTCAAATCTGCTCTTGAATCCATATGACTTTTTCACTTTTATTTCTGTATTTTGAAGCTCTAAAATTTGTTTGGTTCCCCCTTTTTTTTTTAAATTAAATGGGTTATGTGGTCTTTATTTTTCAAATCAATTTTTCAATAGAAAGTCATAACATTAATTCTTTCCTACATCATATTATTGGTTTTTCTAGTTCATGGAAGAACCTTCTTATATTTGACTATTAACCACCTTCATCATCCACATCAGGGTTCACTGTGTTATACCGTCCCATGTTGCATCCTCTAGTTTTCCTTTTAGTGACATACATAACCCTAAACTTCCCCTTTCAACCACAATCACATACATTATTCAGTGCTGTTAATTTCACTCATGATAAATCATATTATTTTTTAGTGCAATAGAATTCAATTCCATACCAAATAGTGACTATGTAACTTGAGTCCTTTTTAGTTCGATAGTTGCAAATGTTAAAATTAGCTGTCCTCTGGGTATTCCTACATCTGTGGCTGGTCTCTTCTTTAAGGGAGTTGAAGATGTTATGCAAGGTTACCCCAATAGTATGCAATGTTAACCCAACATTTAGCAGCTTAAAACAATAAAAATTATTATCTCTACAGTTTTTGAGGGTTAGGAATCTGGTAGCAGCTTATCTGGATTATGGTCTCATGGGGTTGCAAGATACTAACCATGGCTGTAGTCATCTGAAGGTTTGCCTGGGACTGGAGGATGTTCTTCCCACAAGGCTCACTTGTATGGTTGTTGGCAGGAGGCATCAGTTCCTTGCCACATGTGCTTGACCATACGGTTGCTCACAACATGGCAGCTAACTTTCCTCAGAGCATTTGGTTCCTTTTTATAGTTTCCATCTCCCTACTCAGACAGTGTTTTCCTAATTTCCTTTAGTTCGTATATGGACTCCTTTAGCTCATTGAACATACTTAAGACAGCTGATTTAAAGTCTTTGACTAATAGTTCCAATACATGAACTTCCTCGGATGGTTTCTGCCAAATTCTTTTTTTCTTGTTAATGGGCCGTACTTTTCTGTTCCTTTGTTGACAATTGGGCATTCTGAGTATTATGTTGTTATAGCTCTGAAAACTTAGTGCTCCCACTCATCTGGGATTGCTGATTTTTTTTGGTTGATGATGTTGCTGAGGGCTAAAGCCATCAAGTTATGGTTTTTCAACAATATTTTTGCTCCCAATTGGGGAATGGAAAGAGAAAATGGGGTGGGGGGTGGGGGAATAGGTACTGCCTCTTTAAGAGTCCTCTGTTGCTTTTGTCTGAGGCATGTTGAAACAATGGCCACCCTCAAAGCCAACCTCTACAGTCATCTAAAGTACCTGATCAAAAGCAGTGATCTGCAGTCAGACCACGCATACTCAGATTTTGGAGGACTGGGTCTTTATAGCTCACCTTATTATCAGCAAGCTGCATTAGGAGCAGGCTGCAGTCCCCACTGCATGGAGGGTGAAAATTCACCAGTATCTACTCTACCTTACCAACCTCTTCCTCCAGCTCTTCCCAGGCTGTTGCACAGTGCTCCAGAATTTCAAAATAGTTGATTCAGATAGGTCTTGCCAGTTTAATAGTTGTTTCAGTGGAGGGACCTGTTCCTGGAGTTTCCTACTCTACTGTCTTCCCACAATCATCTCTCCCTCAGTTTTGAAAGACAGTTTTGCCAGATGTAGAATTCTTGGTTAACAATGTTTTGCTTTCAGCATTTTATGTCATCCCACTGCCTTCTTAACGTCGTGGTTTCTGATGAGAAATTGGCATTTAATCTTTTTGAGGCTCTTTTGTATGTGACGTGTTGCTACTCTTGCAGCTTTCGGAATTCTTTATCTTTGGCTTTCAGCTCTTTGAATATATTATACTGTGGTGTGGGTCTGTATTAGTCAGGGTTCTTTTGGGAAACAGCATCAACAGGAGATATCTATAAATAGTGTGAGATTTATAAGATTCTCTCAGGTGACCATGGGGATACACAAGTCCAGGTTCCACAGGGAGGCTGCAAACTAGGGGCTCTGATGAAAGTCCAATGAAGGTCCTTGATGAGTTTCTGGGAGATGTTGGCTGTCCAAAGACGAGCTGGGAAATTCTCTCTGAATGCTGAAATCACTTCCCCTTTTAAGGCATTCAGCTGATTGGATAAAACGTCACTCATTGCTGAAGGCAGTCTCCCTGGTCGATGTAGATGTACTCAGCCATCTGTGCAGTAAACTCACTGATGACTAAAGCCCATAATTGTCCTTGTATTACAGTTAGCCCAGTGCTTGCTTGACCAAACAACTGGGCACGATTACCTAGCCGAGTTGACACATTAGCCTAACCATCACAGGGTCTATTTGGGTTTATCCTGTTTAGAGTTTGTTGAATGTCTTGGTTATATACATTCATGTCTTTCATTAAATTTGGGACGTTTTCAGCCATTATTTGTTTGACTATTTTTTCTGCCCCTTTCTTTCTTCTCCTTCTGGGACCCACACAATGCATATATTAGTATGCTTGATGGTGTCCCACAGGTTCCTCAGGCTCTGCTCACTTTTCTTCATTTTTTTCTTCCTTCTTAGGCTGGATGATTTCAATTGTCTTATCTTCATGGTCACTGATTATTTCTTCTGCCAGCTTCATTTTGCTGTTAAAGCCCTCTAGGGAATTCTTAATTTATGTTACTGTGGTCTTCAGGTCTGTTTGGTTCCTTTTTATAATTTTCATCCCTCTATTCATATTTTCTTTTTGTTTATTTATCCTTTTCCTGATTTCCTTTAGTTCTCTGTCCTTTAGCACTTAGATATATTTAGTACTATTTTTTAGTTCCTAATGCTTTGTCTTCTCCTTTGCCTGACCATTACTTCCTGTGTCTAAGTATGTTTTTGTAACCTTTTGTTGCAACCCGGATATTTTAATCTATTATGGCTAGAATTTAGGCTCAAAGGTATCTGTTCCCTAAGTTTGTATCCAAATGGTGTTATGACAGATTTTCTTGAATGCCAGGAGCTAACAAACAAACACACACACACCTTTCCCAGGCTTTGCAGATTGACTTGTTCAAGTACTCTTCTTTAGGCCTTATCCCTACAGGAGTTTAGAGAATAGCTCCAGGCCAAACTGTAGGGGCCAACCCTGATCCTTTCTGCACATTTGTCACATGCACATGTGGCCCTAGGAATTCCTCCTTTTACACAGATGTGACCAAATGTGCTCTCTTTCCTAGGAAACAGTTTCCTTGTGGTCCCAGGCACTATGCTGTGTTTTTTTGTTGTTGTTTGTTTGTTTTTTTGAGGTACCGGGGCCTTGGGTTGAACCCTGGACCTCATATATGAGGGCAGTTGGCACTCAACCACTGGGCCACATCATCTCCTCTAAGTTGGTTTTTTCATTTGTTTGTTTGTTGTTTGTTTTTGTTTTTAGGAGGCACTGGGAACCAAACCTGGGACCTCCCATGTGGGAAGCAGATGCTCAACTGCTTGAGCTACATCCACTCCCATACTGTATGTTTTACAACCAGCAATCCCTTGCACCAGGCAGCCACTAATTGCTCTCACACAAAATTCTGTATGAGAGCTTGGTGAGCCACCTCCTATAAGCAGGGAAATTTACAGAATAGCGAATCCCTCAGGACACCACCAGACAGATTGGGCCAGACATACATGCTCCCAGGATGTGCATAAGGGTTACTCTGCTTTCTGGAGCCAGGACCAGGGATCTGCACTGAGAGCACAATCCAGGCTCTGTGCTGAACTGGTAAGAGGTGGGGGTGGGGCCAGCCAGGGCACTAGGAAATCTTATTAGCTTTAAGCAGCCGTTTCTTGATTTGGTCCTCTCCCTGGTACCAAAGTCCTTTATTTTCCAGAGCTTTTAGAAAGATCTTTCTGCCAGTTCAGACTGGTTGTTCAAAACTTCTATAGGGGAATGGAGTCCTAAAACTTCTTACTCTTTATCTTGGTCGGGGTGGGGCCATTATTTTTTATTTTACCCATTCTGATATGTGTGTAGGGATACCTCACTGTAGTTTTATTTTTTATTTTATTTGTTTATTTATTTTTTTGACTTTATTTATTTATTTATTTATTTTTCATAATTTTTTGTTATTTTTAAAGAAGCTTTAGAGTACATAAATGTTACATTAAAAATATGGGGAATTTTCATATACCCCACCCCTCCTCCCACACTTTCCCACATAAACATCTTTCATTAGTGTTGTACATTTGTTACAATTGATGACTCACTGTAGTTTTAATGAATTTTCCAATTTTTAAAAATATGTTATTGATACAGTGTTTTAACTTTAGTTTCCACTATCAAACATAACTTAGAAATCTCATGAGAAAGAATGTCTATTGTATTTGCCCATATTTTTGCTTACTGGGTTCTTTTTTTCTTTCGGATGTCCTCAAATTCCTTCTTTTATCCTTTTCTTTCTGTTTAGAGAACTTCCTTTAGTTATTCTTTTTGGGTGGTTCTGCTGGCAGTACATTTTTTTAGTTTTTCCCTAACCTGAGAATGCCTTGATTTCCCTTCAATTCTGGAAAATATTTTTGCTGGATATAGGATTCTGGGTTGATAATTATTTTCTTTTAACATTTGAAAAATGTTGTGCTACTTTTTCTGATCTCTGTGGTTTCTTATGAGAAATTTGTTGTTCAAATTATTTTTCACTTATAATTTTTTTTCTTATTTTTCTGCTACTTTCAAGATTTCTTCCTTTGTCTTTATTTTTTAGCACTTTGCCTATAATTTGTCGTGGTGTGAATTTCTTTGGGTTTTTCCTTTTAGGGGTTTGCTCAGCTTCTTTAATCCATGCATTTATGTCTTTTGCCAAATTTGGGAAGTTTTCAGTCATTATTTCTTTGCATATTTTTCAGTCCCACTCTCTTTCTTCTCTTCTTCTGGGACTCCCACAACTCAAATTTTAGATCTTTTGTTATATTCCCATAGGTGTCTGTTTTTTTCCCCTAGTTTATTTTTTGTCTGTTGTTCAGATTGGGTAATTTTTATTTTTCTATCTTTCAGTTCACTGGTTCTTTCCTCTGTCCCATCTATCCTGCTCTTGAGCCCAAGCATTGAGATACTCTATTTAGTTACTTTATTTTTTCAGTTCTAAACTTTCCATTTGGTTCTGTGACAATTTGAAGTTTTTTTATGAATCCCAAAAAGATTATGTTCTTAACTAATCTATTCTTGCGGGTGTGAGGCCCTTTAATTACATTAAATTTGGTTGAGGGTCATTTGATTAGATTACTTGATAAAATTTCTTTAGGTCTTTATTGGACTACATAAGTGAGGCATGAACCAGCTTTGGCTCTTGCTGGGTCTGATATAAACTGAGAACTGGAAGCAGAAACATGCAGAGAAAGACACACGGATAAAAGCCGCTATTTTTGATCCTGCCATGTAAGAGAAGACTCCATCGCCTACAGCTGCAGAGAGGCAGAGAGACAGACTGGAAACCTGGAAAGAGAAAGCCCTATGCCTGGTTGCCTACAGCTGAGCTGCAGGAGACGGTTGATTCTGGAAGTGAAGGTAGTGACCTTGGTAGAGATTGGTGGCCATCTTCCTTCATCACATGGCAGGACCTCTGATAAAGCAGCTATGCTGATGCTTTGATTCAGACATTTCATGGCCTTGAAACTATAAGCTTTTACCCCCAAATAAATCCCCTTATAAAAGCCAACACATTTCTGATACTTTTCATTGGCAGTCTTTGGCAAACTAAGACAGGTTTTTATTTATATTTTCTTTTCTTTTCTTTTTTTTAAGATTTATTTATTTCTCCCTTCCCCCTAGTTCTTTGCGTTTGCTGTCTCTTGTCTATTCATTGTGTGCTCCTGTGTCTGCTAATCTTCTTTTTTAGGAGACACCAGGATCCGAACTTGGGACCTCCCATGTGGAAGGGAGGCGCCCATTTGCTTGAGCCACCTCTGCTCCCTGCTTGTTGTATCTCTCATTGTGTTTCCTTGCTGTGTCATCTTGTTGCATCATCTTGTTGCATTAGCTCGCCGTGCCAACCCGCCGCGTCAGCTCACTGTCTTGCTCGTCTTCTTTAGGAGGCACTTGAACCGAACCCAGGACCTCCCATGAACGCAAGTGTCCAACTGCTTGAGCCACATCCGCTTCCCATATATTTTCCATATCTTTGCTAAAACTCCATTTCTTTGCTTAGACTTTCTATTATGATGGCTGCTTTAAAATCTCAGATAATTCTAACATCTCCATCAACTTGATGTTGGTATCTATTGATTATCTTTTTTTCATTTAGTGTGAGATCTTCCTCGTTCTTGGTATGGTGAGTGATTTTTTTATTGAATCCTGGGCATTTAAATAAGAAGGTTTATTCTTATTTAAACCTTTTGTAACTGGCTCTCTCTGACACTGCTCCCTCGGGAAGTGTAGTGCTGCCTTGTTACTGCAAGCTAGAGGTAGAAGTCCAGGTTCCCCACTTGGCCTCCAGCCTCTGTTTACACCCAAAGGGCAGGGGCTCCTCATTACTGTTGGGCAGGAGTAGAATTTTCGGTCTCTCACTGACCTCCACTGATAGTCCCTGGCTGGTAGAGATAGTGCCTTGTTCCTGCTCTTGCTGACACCACAGGTGGAGAAGTGGCAACCTCATTACTGCTGGGTGGTGGTTAAAGTTCATAATCTGTATCAGGCCTCCTTTGACATCACCCCAGGAGGAGGGGGAGGATTTTGTCATTGCTGCCAGATAGGGGTGGAAGTCCAGGCTTCCCCTGTTGTCTCAATAGACATTTCAGAGGAGAACCTCATTATCATCTGGTGGAGAAGAAAGTCCCCAGTTCCTTGGAGGGCCACCTTCTCTCACCCCATCTTGCAGAGTTATTAGGACCCCCTTCATTACAGCCTTGTAAGAGTGGAAGTCTAGGCTTTTTACTTACCTTTTGCTGGAATGGGTGGGGATAGAGCCACTTTTTTTAATGGTATTTAGCTAGAGTAGAGTGGTTATTGTCTGATAGTTTTCTGTCTTGCTAGGCTATTCCGTCCCTGGTCCTTTGGCTAGAGAGAGCAAGTTTTTGTTGGGGCTTTGTTTTTCTGCACCCATTAGCATTTCTGGGTTGCTGGCTTCTTCAGTTCCAAGTCTGGTATATGTGAGACAAAAAGAAAACTCTGGGAACTTATCACCATGTTGTGCCTTGGGTCCTGAGGCTCCTAGCTAATTTTCCTTCTTCTCTCCACCTTTCAGTCTTCTTATGAATGTTGTCCTGTGTTTGTTTAATATCTAATGTCCAAGATTTTTTGTTGTTCTTAGCAGGAGGAAAAGGGAGGGTTGTATCTACTCCATCTTCCTGGAGGCAGATGTTCCAAGTCTGTTTTCTATACTTTCTAAGACTCTGGAAAGTCATGTCTGCCCAAAGTCATAAGGCAAGCTTATATCAGAATCAGACCCAGAATTGTAGATTTTTCTGACTTCCAGTCTACTGTACTGCACCTTCCTCTATACATGTCCCTGATAGTCTCACCTGGAATGTCTTCCCCTTTCTCTCTGCCTATCCTGCCTCTTCCATGAGGCCTTTCTTGATTGAATGTGACCAGCCAAAAGTTTCCCTGTAATTACAGCCTGTATTGTGTAATCTAGCATTTAATTGTATATATCATTTTGTATCACTCTAGTTGTTTCATGTATAAGGTATACTATTTTAGATTGCAACTAATTTATAGCAGGGAGTGACTCCCTGTTGCTAGTCTCCCATCCCTTTACCTTCTACCTTACTCCCACCTCTACTTCTAATCCTTGTTACCACTGTCAGAATGATGTCGAATCAGTTATTCCATTCCTTTTCTTTAAAAAAAAAAAACAATTCTTGAATGGCTCTCCATGGCTGCAGAAGAAATTCCATGTTCCTTGTCAGAGTCTACAGGGACTTCAATATTTAGCTCTTGACTTTTCCAGAGTCTTCTCTAGCTACTCCCTGATATAAGCCCTCTGTTCCAGACACATCTGATTCCTGGAAGTTATCTGTTGTCAGAATATGTGATGGTCTTTCTGCACCTGTTCATCCTACCTAGAATGACCTTTCCTACTTAGCATACCAGCCGAGCTCCTACTCAACCTTCCAGACTTTGTTCATATTCACCTCTATGAAGCTTTCTCGAACCCTCTCCCAAACTGAATTAGCCCTTCCTTCCTCTCTTCTTTTATAACTTTAGTATGTCTCTAAATGCTTGCCAAATTTTATTGTAATTTCCACTTTATTGGTCAGCTCCTCTGCCTGCAAGCTCTTTGGCAAAGGCAAGGGAAGAAATAAAGATGACTTGTGTTTTTGAGTTATTAACTGAAATAGAAGCTATTTTTAAGTTGGAGAAGGTTGAGTTTGGCTTTATGCTTGTAGAACTTGATATGCCAACAGCATATCCAGGTGAAATGGATTTCAGACATATGGAAATACTGGAGTAGTTGAGTTGTTCACTCAGAGGTGGTAGTTGATGCCATGGACTAGAGAAGATTCCCAAGGGACCTAGGAAAAACGAACTGAATTATGAGGACAACTCCTCACCATTGGTAGTTAGGGAGAGGCAAAGGAACTAGTATAGGCAACACAGATAAAGAAGTGACCAAATAGTAGGAAGAGAACAATGAATCCAGAGGTTTGCAGAATGGGAATGTTGACTATAGGGGCTTAGAGAAGGCAGCAAGTACGGTTAGGAGAGCATTGCATGAGAGCAAACGGGCTACATTTTGAGGTCTGGGCATAAACACTGCTTTGAAACTAAATGTTGCCCTTGGTTGCTTTTGGACCTTGAGCTTTGAAATTTTTCTGAACAATTCTTTTAATTTCCAGGCGACTCAAATCCATGCTTCTTATAGCATGCACATGCTGAAAAAGTTGAGGAACATTGCATCATTCCAACATGAATTAAATTATTGGACAATGGCATAAATTTAGGATGCAGTGGATTTCCAGAACCACTGTTTTTTATTGAAGGGGATCAGACTCTTCTTAAAGAGTTGGCAACCTCCACATGAAAGAAAAAGAATTCAGCACTGGGGCCTCTGCCAGCCAGAAGGCTTGTATGGATAGTAAGACTCCCTTTCTCTTTCCCAGATCCATGGGGTACTGCATTTCTCCACACAACAGAGTAAAGAAACCTGGCTTCTCTTCAGTTTGTCAGGAATTACTCAGTCTAACCTCCCCCCACTCCCCTGCTGCAGTGTTTGTGAAGTTCCAGTGACTCCAGTGGGGAAAAGAGGCCAAACCATGTCTTGAAGAATCTTAGAGACTGATAGGGGAACTCTATTTGCAGCCTTGCCATACTTGTCATTTTTTTGTTTTACATTTCATCTTTTATTGATGATGACTGTGTAGTTTCCTAGGCTGCTAAAGCAAATACCATGAAGTGGGTCAGTTTAAAAAACGGGAATTTATTTGCTTACTGTTTTGAAGTTGGAAAACTGTCCAAATCAAGGCATCACCAAGGTGATACTTTCTCCCCAAAGGCTGTGGCATTCTGGGGCTGGCTGCCAGTGATCCTTGGTTCGTCTGCCATATGGCAAGGCACTTCTTCTCTTCTGGGTTCCATTTCAGCTTCTTGCTTCCTGTGGCTTTCTTTGATGTCTGAATATATTACACTTACAAAGGACTCTCCAGTAAAAGGATTAAGATCCATCCTGATTGTGCTGGACCACACCTTAACTGAAGTAATCTCATCAAAAGGTCCTATTAATCCTACCAATCCAGGAATGGATTAAATTTAAGAATATGTTTTTGGGGGTACATACAGCTTCAAACCACCACACTCCACCCTCTGGGCCCCCAAGAGACATATTCTTTCCGTCAAAATACATTCATTCCGTCACAATAGCCCAAAAGCTTTTAAGTCATTTCAGAAACAAGGCTTAGTACAAAGTCTGATCAAAATTGGTCTGTCCTGGGACACAGTTCCCCTCCATCTGTGGACTTGTGAAATATAGAGAACAGGTTTATCTGTTTCCTATATGCAATGGAGGGACAGGCATAGGATAAACATTTGCATTCCCACAGGGGAGAAACTGGAAGGAAAACAGGGTTTACCCTTCCCAAACAATTCTGAAACCTTGCAGGGCATATTCTATTAGATTTTGATGGAGCAATGTTTTGTCTTCTGGGCCTGAAGAAGTGGCAGCCCCACTCCTTCCAAATGATTGCTCAGCAGCCATGGTCTCCTTGAACACTAGGGTTAAGGCTCCACCCTCCCTAAGCATCAGGATGTTGGCCAAGCATTCCACAAATGCTGGGGCATAGGCTCCAACCTCTCAGAGCTCTGGAATGATGGAAAGAATATCCACAATCGCTGGGGCATGGGCTCTACCCTCCCTGAGCATTGGGTGGCAGTACTTTTCCTGTACAGTGGGGCGGAAGGCCCACCCTCTCCAAGTGCTGGGACAGGCTCACCCTTTCCACACACAAGTGGGCACGCTCTCTTGCCATGAGAAGTCTTCAGTTCAGACCTCAGCTTCGATGGTTCTGCCTTTGAGGTGATTTTGCCTTCAATTTGTCCCTTCTCTGTCCCTTTTAGTCCAGGCTGGCAATGGTTCTGTTCGTACAAATCTTGGCAAAAACTTGTGGATTTTGCATGTAGTATGCAGAAGTCCAATCCTTCAGACAGTAGGACTTTGTATAAATCCTTCCCTGGATAACTGCAGCTCCACTCCTGACTTGCACTGAAATGGCTGACTAGATCCATGTTCAGTTAAACCCTCACATGGAGCACTATTCTCTGGGAACTCATTTTCCAGAAACTCAGAATTTTCTAAACCAATAATTTCTGGTTTCACTGTGCGCGGGAGTTCATTTCTCAGCTTATCCCTATAACACATGCATCATTTTCTTCTAAGGCCTCATCAGAGAAGTACCTTTAGTATCCACATTTCCACCAATAGTCTCTTCAAAGCAATCTAGGGAAAGCCACCAAAGCAAGAAGCTGGAAGCAAGGAAACCTGGAAGAGTAGGGTGAGACCAGCAGATGCTGCATGTACCTTGCCATGTAACAGGAGTCCAGGATCATTGGCAGCCAGTCTTCAGGAAAAAGTGGCATTTACATCTGACGTCAGGAGATCATGGACATGTGAGCTTCAAACAACCCCAAGCACATCCTCAGAAATGTAGCTTCAGTGGAGCCTCTGAATGGAGGAATTCACACATATTCTAGGTCAGCTAGTAAAGGCCACATTGAAACACTGGGATTTCCACATCACTGAAAAGCCAGAGATGAGTAACTCATTTTTGAAGTTAAGGAATTTAAAGTGTTGGCCTCAGTATCATAAAGCAACAAGTTTAAGGGTAAATTAAGTGGAATCAAAGTAGGTGTTCTTCACAGAAAGCTGAACATGTCACAAGAACAAACTCAACAATACAAGGCAAGAGGAAACAGTATGTGATCACAATGGAAGCCAACTGAAGCTTTACTGCTTCCTAGCTATTTACTTTGTGGATTGCCTTGTTGATATCTAGGCTTTAAAAAATTACCTCTTCCATGTCAGGAGATACCAGCATTGATCTCTCCTGGACATACCTGTCATGTCCTTTTAAAGGGCTGAATTAGGTAATGGTGTCTTTACCCAAACCCACTCACTGGAAAGGCAAGTTGATACAGGTTAAATTTCTTAGATCTTAATAAAGACAAAAAGACAGCGCAATAACCAACTATCAGTTTACCTTCTTCTTTTAGCCCATCTCAAACTTTATGGGGGAAGTCTATTTTTAAGTATATAATACCGTGATAATTTGATTGTCAGTAAAGCGTAGGTATCAAAGCCACAACTTAATCCTAAATGCAAAACGTACAGGTCTTGAACCAATTAACTATGGCAGAATAACTATATAAAAGTTTCTTGTGTAAAAAAAAGAATTGCATGTAAAACAATATTAACATTTTACTGATTCTTCTCTATGATTAAACATTAGGAAAACAAATAGAAAAATGTAAACAGAAAGTTACCTATTTTGGGGCATACTGACTCCACATTAGCTATTATTTTCCTGAAGGAAGTAAAATTTGTCTTGTTTTGACATTATTTTGTGAGAAGGTAATTGTCTCACGTACAAAATGGATTTACCTTAAATTTCACATTCATGATCAAGAATCCTCCAGTGAGAGGCAAAATAATAGTGGGATTATAGATATGCACAAAATTATTTAAACAACCTTGGTCTCGGTTTCCTCATATGAAAAGTGAGGACAGTAATAGTGTTAATACTTATTTCATTGAGTTGTTGTGAAGATTAAATAAATTAATATGTGTGAAATGCTTAAATCAGTGCCTGGAACATAGTAAATAAAAGAAATTTAAAAAATAAAATAAAATAAAAAGCATTCTAGGCCTTTTCTGTCAAACAGCTCACAATTCTTCCAGCTATTTCCATGTTTTTGGTATTTGCGATATAGCATCACACGCTTTCCTGGTACCAAAATCTGTTTTAATTTCTTAGGCTGCTTAAGCAGAGGTTAAACAATGGGAATTTATTTGCTTATTGTTTTGAGGCCAGGAAAATGTCCAAATCGAGGTGATGCTTTCTTCCCAGAGATTGTGGCATTCTGGGGCTGGCTGTTGGTATACTTGGTTCCTCTGTCACATGGCTAGGCACATGGTGGTATCTTCTGGTCTCTTCCTTCTCTTGTGGGTTCCATTTCAGCTTCTTGCTTCCTGTGGCTTTTTCTCTCTCATGTCTGAATTCTTTCTGCTTATAAAGGACTAGTGTAATAAGATTAAGACCCATCCTGATTAGGCTGGGCCATACACACCTTAACTGAAGTAACTTCATCAAACGATCCTACTTAAAATGGATTCACACCCACAGGAATGGATTAAATGTAAGAGGTACATACAGCTTCAAACTACCACAACGACATATGCCAAAAATTTAACATGTATCAATTACCCATGGTCCCTTATAAATATCTGAGGTTCTTTGCAACAAGCACAGTTCACACTGTAAAGTTATACCATAAACTAAAATTTTAAAGCAGATGATTTTTAAATAAAATACATTAAGAATAAAACAAATCATGATAAGCTATTAAGATGGCTTATAATTTTGAATTTCAAAAATTCTAATTACAATTGAATGTAGACCTTTACCAAGAGACTGATATTTCTAGGGAGCCCTTCTGATGGAACATTCGGTTTTCATATAAATAATTGCCAGACTGCCATACTTGAAGTCCTGTATTCTTTAATAGCTTATTCAGAGTCCATAAATACAAGTAGATTATATTCTCAAATGTACAAAAATCTTTTTTTTTTTTTTTTTTTAAATCTAAAGTGTTCAGTTTTCCTTAAGATATATTCCTTGAATTAAAAATTGCTGGTATTTCCAAACGCTATCTTTTCATGTTTTCACAGCCTGGATCTGATAAAATATGCCAGGGTTAATCTTTGATATTTTCTAAACACTGCATTTGAGGTACTTTTTCAGATGTCATTGCATCTTTAAGATCCATTTTATTTGCAAAGAAATACATATTTAGCATGGTTTAATATCTGCATGGTTCAGAAGAATGTAAAGTTCTTCTTTGGCCACAACCATTCTTAATCTGCAACTACTATCAATGACAAAATGGTGGTTTGTCCTTTATAATAGTGTACCCAGAGATTTCTATATCTTCCTTGACCTGAAATGGTAAACACTGTAAAAGGCAAACTGCTGTTTGAATTTTTCTACCCTGAATCCTATTGTTAGAACTTTATCTTGAGATTGAGCATTTTAAGATTTAAGTTTGTTAATGATTGTTGTTTTGCCACTATTATCCAGCCCAAGGTGCAAAACATGAACCTCCTTCAGGCTAATAAGCAAGCTTGGAAATTTGTCTAGAAGTCCCATAAATGGTATTCAATTATTTGCAAATCAGCCATATCCATCTATGCGATGGGAATATTGTCTGGGGGGCCCTCAGCTTTCCTTTCTATGCTATTAATAAGAGGGACTTCTGGTCCAGAGGGAAATTCTGGTCCAGGATTTGGTAAACCAGCAGCCTCTGCCTCAACCAAAGCATCAGAAACTAGGCAATTCTTGTCCTTTGAGCATATATTAGTTTAAGTATAAGATTAAGATAAGAACTTTGTATATTATATAGTGCCATACAAAATGTTATCTTTTGGTACCTCTGAAGTCTTTTTTTTTTTTTACTGGGAGGTTCCAGGGATCGAACCCAGGTTCCTCCATATGGGAGATGGACGCCCAACTATTTGAGCCACATCCGCCCCCCCCCC
>JAQZBX010072485.1:0-15065 GCA_029593785.1 Cabassous unicinctus | reverse complement strand
GAGGCGCCAGGACTGAGTTTAATAAGGGAGCCCCTTCCCCTCGCAGCCCCTATTCCCGAGGGCGCTGCCAGCCACAGGAGCCGGCGTCCTCTCCTCCCCTGGCAGGGTGGGCCCCGCTGGCTATCACCCCCACATTGCGACGGGAAACCGAGGCCCAGGCAGGGGGGTGAGGGCGTGAATGGACTCAGGATCTGGGAGAACCTGGCGCTGCTCGCTGGTTTATTTGTTCAGCCATCGCTGTGGACACTCACGCTGTCCTGGGGCCAGGGACCCGAGACGAATGACACAGAGGAGGAGGTCCCTGCCCTGGGGCTATGTCAGGGGTAGTTACAGTCCTGGGTGATGGCACTATGAGGGGGCGTGTCAATCACTGTGGGAATCCAGAGAAGGTTCTGGCAACTCAGGGGACTTCTGGAAGGGGTGGGGCTGGGGAGGTGGGAAACGCCTTCACAGAGGGGGTGGTACCTGAGCTGATCCATCCAGGCAGAGGAAGAATTTGCCAGGGAAGGTGATGGGAAGGGCATTCCGGGCAGGAAGGTTTCAGAGGCGGGGAGATCTGCGTGGCTGAAGAGCAAGGAGAAGGGGGGCTTCGGCTGGGGGCAGGGCAGGGAACAACAAAGGGGGTTGCCAGGATGAGAGAAGGCAGATCCAAACCTCTTTGTGCAGGATGGTCTGCACTGAGCAGCTGATTAGATTGGAGGGAGGGAGAGGAGGTGAAAGTGATGTATTGGCTTGGGATGGACGGTGCCCTTCAGTCAGCATCACAGAACAAATACCTGCTTAGGGCCTGCTCAGTGCCAGGATATGGCTGATAACAAACCAGCTTGGTCTCTGCCCCCAGGAGCTGACGTTTCAGTGGGAATGGACAGGCAAGAAACATAAACCCATGAGCAAAGAAGGAAATTTCAGACAGTGATGAGTACTGTGAGGAAAGCTGAGCAAAGAGGGTGAAGAGTGACCAGGGGAGGGGCTTAGAGCGCGATGTCCTCACTTAGGGTCTGTTTTAGTTTGCTAGGCTGCTTAAAGCAGATGCCATGAAATGGGTTGGCTTTTAACAATGGGAATTTATTAGCTTTGAGACCTTGAAAATGTCCAAATGAAAGCATCATCAGGATTATGCCTTCTTCCTGAAGACCAGATGCCGATGAACCTGAACGCCTCTGTCACGTGGCGAGGCACGTGGCGATGTCTGCTGGTTTCCTTGATTTCAGCTTCTTGCTTCTGTGACTTTCTCTCTCTCCCTCTCTCTCTCTCTCTCTTCATCCCATTTCTAAAGGACTCCAGGAAGAGGATTAAGACCCACCCTGGGCCACACATTAACTGAAATAGCCTCATCAAAAGGTCCTACTTACAATAGGTTTACATGCACAGGAATGGATGAGTTTTCAGAACATGGTTTTCTGGGGTACATACATCTTCAGACCACCACAGGGTCCAACTCCCTGGGGCATACTTTGCAGTCCTTCCCCTTTGAATGCTCCCCGCAGTCCCGCTGGACACCGTGAGGTGCTGTGAGGGTTAGGGTAGCTGATAGTCATGGAACTTGCCTACCTTGGAACATGCCCCGGAAAACCCTCTCTCCTTCTGGGCCAGTGCCCGTCTGCCCCAGGCATTGGTTTCCAGCCAACCCCCTTGAGGACATCTCAGATTAATAGGCTCCCAACAGCAAAGTTTCAGACTTCTCCTGACCCTTTCCTTGGAAATACAACACTGAACTCTCTCTCTCTTCACAAGGGAGTAAGGAAAAGAGATTCCCTGCTACATTCTGTTTGGTTTTGAGTAACTCCCTGTTACATATAAATATTAGACACTGAGAATCTTAGAGCCATGGAGTCTTAGGTCCTCAGACCAAAGCATCAAATTATAGATCCTGAGACTCTTAGAATCATCGAATGTTAGAAATAGAGCATCTTAGATTTATGGCATCATTAAATTATGGTCTTTTAAAATTAAAAACAAAATCTTAAAAATTTCAGAGCCCTAGGATTTTACTTAGAGTCATAGTAAAATTGGAGTTGCAAACTTGGAGTTACAAGGAACTTGAAGGTCATCTCCCAGAGATATTATTCACTAGCTGGGTGTCTTTGGACATTGACTTAACCTTTCTGTGCCTCAGTTTCCTTTTTTGCTAAATGTAAGCGGACAATAACAGTTTGTAACTCATAGAGGTCCTGTGAGCATTCAGTGAGTTACTTTGTGCAGAGAGCTTAGCTCAGTGCTGGGAGCATGGTAAGCTGTGAGCTGAACTGATGCTCCTACAACTAATCTAGTTCACCTTCCCTTGTAATACAGGTTAACTGGCCACCCATCCCTTCGCCCATCCAGCTTCCATGAAGGTTGTTCAACCTAGATTAGATTCCCTCCTAATTTGATACTCACTTCTATGGAAAGCAACCCTTCTGCTGGATAGCACTGGATGTCTGGAAATGCTCCCTTTTATCAACATTAAGCTCACTGCCTTTTGGCAGTCCCTGCCTCTGTCCCAGTGCTGTGCCCTGGTGATGGAGGCTTCCCACCCCTCAGCCAGCACGGCCATGGGGGGCTCAGCCAGCTCAGCCATGTCTCCCTGATGGCCTGGTGGAGTCAGTGCAATTTGTCTGGAACTCTCCAACCTCCAGCTCCTCTTTCCCTCCTTTCTCAGCATCTTCTGGATCCTCCCCCAATTCCCAGGTTTCCTGGGCACTCATATCCTGCTTTCCAAGCAGTCAAGATATAAGAATCAAAAGGGATGTCCAGTTTGTAAAGGAAGCCTGGAGAAGAAGGCAGCTTTTAACCTAAAGCAATGACTTCCTGGTGATAGGCTCGCAGGCATCACCTGGGAGCGTGTGGATCAACATTTAGAGCAGAACTGAGTTTAAAGTGGCTCCTACTCTACATCTCTGAGTAGAGAAACCACAGCCCAGACCTTTGCCCCTAGAGAAGATGCACACACAGCTCTGGCCTATGGTTGGAGGTGAGGCCATGATCCTGTTGCCGTCACTGAATATCCAGTCCCAATAATCCCCAGCTTGGTCTCTGGGGGTTCCTGGAACGAGCAGCAGCTGGGAACGCATTTGCAAGGCTCCCATCACCAGCCTACAGATTGCCCTTAAGTGTAATTTCCATATTGGGCTGTGACTGCTTGTCTTCCCCTGAAAAGGACATTTGGGCTGTTTCAGTTGAAACATTGGTCTGGGGAGAGAAAGATAAGTATTAGTTGGCTTATTTCTGGAAATTCAGTGAAAAGAGAGTACGGAGCTAGTTTTGTGTATCTAAATTATTTATCTTTTCTTCTCCCTCCACTCTGCTTCTGATGCCAAGGCCCTGTGAGCAGAAGCGAGGTGCTCAGGACCAGGCCACGTGGTTAGTGGACACCCAGCCCATCCACCACGTGGGGAAGGTGCAAGCATGGAGAGAGACTCAAAGAGGTAATGTGCAATCTGTGCTCCCCCCACCTCCACCCCCACTGGATCCTGCAGGCCCAGTGAATGGTCCTGTTTCTCGCTCATGCCAGGCTCTTCCGTGCCCTGCTCCTTTGCACATGCTCTTTCCCCTGCCAGGAATGCCCTTCTCCCTTTGGGAGAAGCCTCCTCAGCCTTCAAGGCCCAGCCACATGCCCCCTCCTCTGGGAAGCCTTCCTGATGCTTGCCCCCACCACCCACTTGTCCCCACTCTCCCCCTCCAACATTGCTCTTTTAAGACCTTTCCAGCCCTAGATATTCTTGCTTTTCAAGTTCCTTCCTTCATCGGATCAAACGTGTTATCATTCTTCATTAAATCGGTGTACCTGGAACTATGTAGGAGACAAGTAGAAGACGGTGACTAGTTGATCAAGCCACATTTCCTAGACATGGAGTTAAACATTTATCAATTTCAATTTGGCAGCTTTTCTCTTTGTATTCTAATCCCATAATTTTTTCTGGCCTGAAACATTTTCATAGGCCCTTGAGAGCTCTCAGACCCTGGCACTGAGCCTGGATTAGAGCATGTGATAGAGAGAACGCTCTCCTCCCACTGCCCCTCCCCACTGAGGCAGAACTGGTGCCTCCTGCAGCCCCCTTGTCTTCACTGGACAAGGCAGGCGTCGTGTCTGGTCATCTCTCCGTGCCACACACTCAGCCTGGGGCCAGGCACAGAGAAGGATTCGTAAGGCTTTTGAGAAGAAGCAAGCAAGCCAACAAGACCTTGCAGCAAAACAAGCCTACAGGAACCAGCAGGCATGAGGGTCTGGACTGTGTGAGCTCAGGAGCATGGGGATGGGCTTCTTAGATGCCCACACCACAGGGGCTATCAGGGAGCTGCTTCCGGGGAACCAAGCTTTTCCTTCCCCACTGAGACACTGAATACTTAAATATCTTCTGAGGCCCACTGTGAGCTGGGTGTGGGTGAGCGCGGGCCTCTCGCGCTCACCCTGGTCCTCTTTAAGTGTCACATCTTGGGCCAGGCCTGGAGGCTGGGCCGGCTCCAGCCCCTGCTTTGCTCTCTGACAGTTTTCTCCCACCAGGGACTTTCTTTGTGCTCTCTCCCAGCAGGAGGGGATGGTCAGAAGGTGTGGGGAGCAGGTAGAGGCAGGACTAGCCAGGCTCCCAACCACTCTGCAGGAGAGCGGACCTTTCAACAGGGGCTTGGCTGCTTAGGCTGGATTTGGCTGTGCTGAGGTCACTTTATGCCTGACCCCAAAAGGGAGTGACTCCGCATCCCCCACAGGCCTAGCAGACACTACCTGGCCTGGCCCTGCCCAAATCCCACCCCCATATCATACCACCACCACTACCACCCACCCCTTGCACTCCACTCAGCCACACTGGTCTTCTGGATGTTCCTTGAACACGACCAGCACATGCCCACCTCAAGGCCTTTGCATTGGCTTTTCCCTTTGCCAGGAACACTCTTCCTTCAGATATCTCATGTTTCACTCCCTGACTTTATTGACGTCTCTGATCAAATGTCACCTCCTCAGAGAGGTCTCCCCTGACCACTTCATCTAAAATATCCCTCTTCCTCTGGGAGACCCACAGAGTAATTGGCTGAAGGTTTGGTGAAGCACTCTCAGCTTAAGGCAAGTTCACAGGAAGAAAAGAGACAAGTGTGTACTGACCACCTACTATGTGCCAAGCTTTTGGCTGGTCAGAGCCACATCTGTGACCTTATTGACTTCACAGAGGTCTTTTGAGGAAAGAAAACATCATCTCCCCTCCCCGCCCATAGGTGAGAAAATTGAGGCTCAGAGAAGTGCAGCAACCTGTCCAAAGCCATGCAATTTGTGACACAGCTGGCCCCAGCTCTCTTTCCACTGCCCTGAAGATGGAGGTTTGGGATCCTTGGCATTGAAGGCCACCTCTGAGGCCATGGAAGTGGATGAGACTGTCCAGAGAGAGTGTGAATGAGGACAAACCATAGCAAAGCACAATGATAAAGAGTGAGTCTAATGTGAGGATGAACTGAGAAGCCAGGAAATGGGCTGGGAGGTGGGAGGAGAACTAAGATGGAAAGAGAAGGTAGAGGGACAGAGAACCCAGAAGTGGGTGTTAAATGTGATGATGCTGGTTAACAGCGGCCTATGGTTATCCATGGCAGTCAAGGTCAATCCAAGGTGGTCAATAGCAGTCAATGATGGTCAGTAGGACTCAAGAGTGACAGCAGAGGTGAGTGGTAATCTGGTGGTCAACAGCATTCACCTGCAGTTGGTCGTCCAACCAGGGAAGTACTGGTAAATGCCTCTTGGACGTGTGAAAGACAAATCGGAGCTGAGTTTGCAGGCTACAGCATTTTATTTGGGACCCCCAAGTTTTGCTGCAACAAAGGAAGCCAGAATGGAAGAGCTTTGGGGCTCTAGGAATGGCATATAGATATAGAAAGAAAATTAGCTTGACTCCTATTGATTGGACAAGGGTTTGTCCATCTTATCGGGGTAAGTTTAGGGCAGGTGGGCTTGATTCTGTACTGGGTCAAAGGGAATGAACTGGGCTGGGTTGGCTATCTGGGCCAGCTGCTTGGTGGGGATTTCAAACTTGGAAAGATACTAGAGGACACTCCAGAGGACATGGGTTTTTATTTCTGAGGGGCCCCCCAGGGCTTTTTCTGGACAATTTTACCAGCTATAACCACCAAGAGGCCCCTGGTGAGCTTAGCCAGAGCAGCTTCAGGAGAGCCGTACGGGCAGGGCTAAGAATACGGACTGAGAGGGGAGTGGGAGGTGAGGAAGTGGAGACAGTGAGTGCAGACACTCATGGGGGGAGGGATGACTATCTTTTCTATTAAGTCACCTGCCAAGGAAGTGACTTGAGGGGAGCAATGACATTCTGAGACAGTTGAAAGAGAGAAGGAGAAAGAGGCAATGAGGCAGAAGTAAAATGCCTGTGGAGCAGTTAGAGTGATCCCCTCTTCTTCCCACCCCCTGCTAAATTTGATTCATTGGTTTGAATTAAGTGAGGCAGAGAAGCCTGTGGAGGAAACTCAGAACTAGGAGTCAGAGACAGGTGGGGAGTCTGGTTTCACCACTTGCTAGCTGTGTGGCCTTGCTTCACCACTATGAGCCTCATTGTTCTCATCTGTAAAATGGGACTCACCATACCAGGCTTACGATGAAGGGCGGATGTGAGGATTAATGAGATAACTCATGGAACGTTCTCACTTAGCACGATGCTCACCAGTGGAGTGGCCAAGAACAAGGGCATGTCATCAACGTCACTTCCTGGATGAGGTGACCTGGGGCACGAGGCCTCAGTTTCCCCACATGGAAAATAGGAACAGTAACTGTGCCTACCTCGTGGAGTTGTTTCAAAGGGGGTAATGCCTGCAAAGTGCTTAGCACAGCAGCCAGCACCGAGTAGGTGCTCAAGAAATGAGGCACAGCCACAGCAAGGGATTCTGGGCCCCTCTTCCCTCTCTTTTCTGCCGCCTTTGTCTTCCTAGGGTCTGGTGCTCTGCGGGTGGAATGCAGACAGATCTCAGCAGAGCCAGGTCTTAGAGGTGGCAGGGAGCCTGGGGGTCATCTGTCTAGTCCAGCCTCTTCATGGAAAGATGGAGAATCAGGACCAGAGAAGGATGAAAGTGCCTGAGGTCACTCAGCAAGTTGTGGGAGGGCCAGAGTGGGGACCAGGAACTCCTTACCAAGACCAGGGTCACGTCCCCCACAGCTCACCGTGTAGGTTGGGGCCAAAAACTTTGGCCTGGTCCACCTGCAGAGTGGACCCCAGAACCAAACCAAAATAAAGAAGTAGCTGCTGTGTACAAGTGTTCACGAGGCCTGACACAATGGCTTGAACACTTCCTGCATCCTCACTCATCTCATCCTCTCAGCACTGCGATGAGGCAGGTACTGTTATCGTCTATCACCTCTTCCTGATGAGACAACTGAGGCTCAGAGAGGTGAAATGAGCAGCCAAACACCTGGTACACGGCAGAGCCAGGATTCCAACCTGGCGGTGTGACTCTAGAGCCTGTCAGGCCACCCGTGAGCTGTGGGCCTCAGGCAGGGAGAAGAAGGGGGCAGGGGACAGGGAAAGGCAGAAGCTCCACTTCCTGGCATCTGCAGGAGATCCCCTAGCTCTTTGTATCCCACCCCGCCAGGCTGCATCTAGCACAGGCCTCGGCATGCGCCGTGGAAGACCAGACACGCTGTCTTGAACATCATCTCTTGCATTTGCCATGGAGGGTGTGTCTCATGCCTGAGCAAACCCGTCTGTCCTGGAGAGCCCCTGGAGGGCAAGCTGTTCCACCAGACTGAGCCAGTGCAGCCTGGGCAGGACAGCAGAGGATATAACAAAGCCAGACCGACCCAGGCTGAGTCCCGGCACCATCACATCCTAACACTGCAAACGTGGACAAAGCCCCCTTCCCTGAGCCTCAGTTTCTGCATCTGCAAAATGGACACAATGTCTAACTGCCACCTTATGGAATTGTTGGGAGATTCAAATGAGTAGAGACAGAGGAGGAAAGTGATGCTCAGAGATGCTAAGGACTGTGGCCACAGCAGTCACATACCTGGAAAGCTGTGAGCAGAACTCGGACTCTCTGCCCACGTGCCTGCTGTAGGGCCAGTGATTGCTAAGACTTGGTTTTCTCATCTTCAGAATGGAGGTAATGATGTTGTCTTGCTGGTTTTCCTACAGGTCTGCAATCTTGTGTTTAAATTGCCAGGTATGGAATGACATCCATGATAGGATAGCTAAGATGATGGTGATGACTGGTGACGAATGACACACCCAGGTGGAAGGGAGCAGAAGTAACAGGGAGAGATTGGTTAAGGAAAGAGCCTGCCCCCACCCAGAGAGGGGAGGGGGATGACTATCTACAGATGCCCCCACCTTCCCAGCACCACCCCTCCTGCTGCCCCTCACCACCTGCCAGGCAGGAAAGGCTCCTGGAAGCTTCTGAGGAGGAGTTGGGGGGAGGGCGCCAACTGCCTCCCTGGATGTGGGCTGCTGTCCTGCCTCCCATAGGAGATGTGTCAGCTGTCACGGGGCGGGGGGGGGAGGGGAGGGGGGAGGGGAAGAGATGCCTGGTTCTGCTCTCCTCGGGGGGCAGGGGCTGGGAGGTGAGGATGGGCAAGTTGGAGTAGGGATGGGCCGGGGTGGGCTCGGCCGCGCTGGCTTGTTAGTGGGTGGCCCCCCAGCAGCCCTGTCCTGAGCACAGGCTGTTTTCCTGATCTAATTAACATCACTGAGAATTGAACTACACAGCCCGCCTGTGAGCCTGCTCCCCTGTGAGCATTCCAGAACTAACACTGATTAAATATGAATCGGTTCCCCTCTTTGGGGCCCACATCAAGGAGGCACAAACCAGAGGTGGAAGCTGCAATTACCAGTTCTCCTTATGCAGTGTGAGTGTTACAACATAAATAAGTAAAATGGAAATTATATAAATAAATAAACACCACCCCACCCCCAAATAGAAACAATTAACACTCTGTGTTCTTTTTTTTCCTGTTCTCCTTAAAGGGACATGGACATTTCTATACTTTACTTCCTTCCCATCTTTCTAGTTCCATTTATTCATCCAGGTCATTTGTTGTGCACCTATTATATGCCAGGCATGTGCTGGATGCAGGTTGAGAACATTGTCAGGTGTCTACACTCCTGGAGCTCAGAGTCAGGAGGGGCACATGGCCTTCAAGGAAAAGTCACACAGGCAAATGCAACTATACTTCAGAATGTGTCCAAGTATGCCATGTACAGAGAGCTATGTGGGAGGATAATGAGAGGGACTAACTTAAATGGGGGATCTTGGGAACTGATATTTAACCTCACGGCCTTTGCACCTGTCTTCCCTTCTACCTGGAAGGCTTTTCCTCAGATATCCAAATGGCTTCCTCCTTCATCTCCTTCAAGTCTTTGTGCAAATATCTCATTGAGGACTTCCCGGACCATCCTCAATATAATCGTAAACCCCTCACATTCTCATACCTCCTTTCTGCTTTATTTTCCTCCTGTGCACTGGTCACATACTCAGTACGTTTGATTTATATGTCTACTGTCTATCTCTTCCCATTAGAAAATAAACTTCCTGAAGCCAGAGCTTTGGGACGTTGCCATGGTTGTTTTCTCTGTATCCCCAGCACTGTCACCCTAAGCACAGCCATTTCTAACTGAAGGGCCCGCCCGATCCAGCGCCACAAAGGAGGAGCACGTCTCTCAGTGAGAGGGCCGTTTATTGCCAGTGCACAAGCAGAAAACTGGGGTAATCTTCCCCAAACCAGCTCAAAGTAGAGAATGGGAGCTAGCGTTTTTGTAGGCAAAGAAAAGGGAGTAGGGATCAAAGCTCGAGTGATGCCCGCACGATGTATTCCTGCCATGTCGGTGATGCCGCTGGCTTTTTTTAAAAGGGTCTTGTGAGGAGGATGTGGGCAGATTTCTTACTCCTGTGTTATCTCAAGCGTGCCACATGCCCCGGCTCAGTGATTCATCGATGAAAGTTCTCAGGCGGATATTGTTGTGTAAGCCCCTATGTGCAGTCACCACAACTCTCTTCTCAAGGATATCAGCCTGAGGATAGTTACAGATTTACTGGGCTGTAAGGTGCTCCTGGCACCATTCTGCGGTTTTGCTTTGAGATGTTATCTTATTCCTGATATTCCTGGAAGTAGAACTGGGAAGATCTGGTTATTGTCCTTCTAGGAACTAAGGAAAAAAAAAAAAAAAAGAATAAGCTACAAAGATTAGGTTAATAGAAAACCAGCTCAACTAGATCTGGGGAAGGTATTTGAATTTTTCAGAGCTGCTTAAGAAAAGAAATTTTTAATAAGCTCATTTTCCAGCTATGAGCACCTGGCACAGAGCAGAGGCTCCTTAAATATATATTTAATGAACGACTTAGTCGTGCAGAGGGGCCAGGGCCTCATCCTCAGGGCCAAGGGAAGCCGTCCCCATCTCCTAAGGCGGTAAGTGACAAGGCCTGGCTTAGAAAGAGCCTCTCTCCTGGAGCAAAGGCAGTTGGAGGCCCTGGGAGTGTGCTGCTGGTGTGGACCAGGTGGTGGGAGAGGGAGGGTGATGCTCCAGTGGGCTGTGGAGGGGCTGGGAATGTGGGTGGGAGTCGAGGGTAAAAGCCGGAGTCACTGATGTTGGTGACCAGCCAGGAAGAAGAGTCTGGAGGGGACAGAAGGGTACCAATTTAGGTGGGCTTGGGGGGAGGGGTCTGTGCACATCCAGGGCCCTGCAGTGACCAATAGGATGAGACTAAATGAGAAAGAGGGAGCCGGAGAGGTGATGACAAGGTATTTGGCCTCACAGGCCGAGAAAACACAGAAGAATCTGCCTCCCTGTCTGAAAGCCTCCTGATTTTTATCAAAAACAAGTGGAGGCAGGGGCATGTGGATTTGTAATCAGCCCCTGATGCATCATCGGGTTGTGGATTTCACAGCCTGGCTGACATCCGCCCAGGCCTGGCTGTCATTCATGACTCAGGTCTAAGGGTGGGAGAGAGTGGGCGGATTGTAAGGGTGAGACCAGGAAGAGGGTGTTGGGGTGTGTGGGCCAGAGATGGCCAGGTCTGAGATGGGGCAGGAGCCTCCTGGTGTCTGGAGTGGGGTAGGAGGGCTGACCTTAAGATCTGGCAAAGGTAGAACAGGCAGGACTTGATGGGGGGTCAGTATAAGTCAGGGACAGCCCCTTGTTTCTGATTTGGGTGAGAGGGTGCTGGAGACACATAGGGATGTGGGGGAGAACCAAGCTTGATGCAAAGATGAAGGGTTTAATTTTGAACATGTCAGGGGGAAGGTGGCCATAGGCCACCCAGAAGGCAGATGATGCAGGAGCTCCCAGAGGGAAGGGGGCAAGAGGCAGGGATGGCCTGTCCAGCTCAGCACTATGTCCCCAGCTCTTAGGACTGGCTGGATACTTCAGAGGCCCACTATTGGGATTGTAACTTAGGAGGACGTTTGGCAGGAGATGGAGACATGGGACTGTTAGCACATGAACGGTGGATGAACCCACGGCTGTGGATAAGCTCGTGGAGGGGAGGGAGAGGGAAGGAGGGCAATGGGGAGAACCAGGGATACCTACCCTGACTTCATGTGGCTGGGTCTGCAGAGCTGACTTTCCTCCTCACTGCAGGCAGTGGAAGAGGATGGATGGAAGGGACCCAATTGGTCCAACTCCCCATCACTTTCCATGCCATGACCCTGCCCACTAGTGAGTGTGGCCAAATCAATGTCCTACTACTGACCAATCAGATCCATGCCTCTTCCTTCCTTGGGGAGTAGGGAGGGATCTTGGACAGACAAGAGAGTTGGGTATGCCATGGGGTGAGGGACGGAAGTTTTCTCCCCAACAGTAATGAGGGATCAGACTGAAATAACTGCTATAATAGCCATTTAAACAAAGTCCACTGGGAAAACAGAGGTGAAGGGCATTCATTTCAACCTGGAGTTGCAATAAGTCTCATGAAAGCTCTAGCTTTGACCTTGGCCCTGAAGGTAGAGAAGAATTCCAATAGACAAGATGGGATTCAGTGTGAGAGAGTGTAAGAGCAAGAGGCAAGATATTGGGGGAGAAGGGTGTAGGGCACAATTCAGTCAAGTTGAGAGTCCTGGCGTTTGGAACAAAGGCTGCAGGGGATGAGGCTGGAATTAAGAAAAGGTACTTAGAGAATTAACGAGGGCCAGTGGGGGATAAAGCTGGAAGACTGGAGTTGGGGAGATGGATAGAGATAAATGCGCCCCATGAAGCAAGCAGCCCACAGCTAAAAGGGGGACTGGGTTTAAAATGTGGATCTCGAAATCATACAGTCTTAGAATTCTAATGAGCCTGAGATGAGAGAATAACGAAACCATACTTTCTTAAAGCCTTGGAGTCTTAGGGAATCTTATAATTTTAGGATAATTGAATCATTGGATCTCAGTCGTAGGTTTTTAAAACTACTGCAATCTTGAATTTTAGATTGCTTAAGGCTGTCACCACCCAGCCCTTCCTCTCCCCACTAATGATAATTTACACTCTGCTCAATGCTTTGCACACACTATGTCATTTAGTCTCCATGACAACCCTGTGGAGGAGGAGCTATAATTTGGCCAATTTTTCAGATGAAGAAACAGAGGCTTAGTGAGTGTAAGTTGGTTGTTGAAGGTCAGACACCTTGTAAGCAGCACAGCCAGGATTCAGCCCAGACCGCACTGACTCCAAAGCCCATGCTGTCAGCCACTTTGCTATTCTGCCTCTGTTAGGCCTCTCTGCTGAGCGCTCATCCATCCTCTGTGCACACCTTCAGTGACGGGGACCTCATTATATCTCCATCCATCCTAACACTGGACACATCTCTCCTTCACAGGACACACACCACATTGGAACCAAATCTGCCTTGAGAAACCACACAGAGCAAGACAGACCTTTACTCAGGCCTCCTGTAGGAAGAGGGGATCAGCTACCCAAGGTGGGACAGCAATTGCACAAGAATGAAGACTGTAAGATTAGGAAAGACTTAGATGCAGCTCATTCCCGATGAAATATTAGGGAGTCTATCCTGAGGAATGGGATAAACGAGTGAAATTGGGAGCAGGCCCACTCAAAGGCAAATGAGCACAAACCCCAGCACACTGGGCAGGTGGGGGAGAGGGATGAATTGATAATACAGAAATACAATTCTCTGAAAGTCAGAATTACTACACCTAATAAGATTGGAATTGTAAGGGTTGTGCCTTTAATTTCTTGGCTCTTCTCTCTGACAACTTATTCTGCAAAACGTGCCCTGTGCCATCCATCCTCCCAGATGGTTTTTAAGCAAAGCCATTTGTTAAGCAGGAGAAAAAAGGGGATGAGGAGGGGCAGGAGCAGGTGGAGCCACTGCAGGCCCTGGGGAGGAGATCCAAAAGGACCAGCAAGTGGGGAAAGGGGAAGTACAGAGAGAGCCTCGGGTGGCTTCCAGGAGAGGCACAGAGCAAGGCTTCCCAGGGTGGGAGTCTCAAGGCTCAGCTGACTCCACCAAGACCACAGTCCCCACGACAACCACGGACAGTGGCTGGGTCGCATATGTGCGCAGAACTGGGGTGAGCTGTGTAGATTCATTGGCCCAATACATCTTCAAACAACCCTGTGCAACAGGTGCCGTGACCAACCACAGACAGAACCGAAGGTCAGATAAGTTCAGGGACTTGCCAGTCAGACAGCTGGTGAGTGGCAGACTCAGGATTTGAGCCTAGGTCTGTCTGACTCCAGAGGCCCAGCTCTTAACCGAGATGTCACACAGCCTCTCTCAATTCTCAGCTGGAAGGCCTTAGATCAGCACCACTGTGTTGCTCAGCTCCTGGAGCTTCCTTTTCTTCTACTGTACAGTGAGCTGGTTGGTTCAGCTCAGTGGTTCTCCAATCTGACTCTGCATTAGAATCTCCTGGGGGGCTTTAAGCAGTACTAATGTCTGGGCCCCATCTCAGGCTGATACAGAATCTCTGGGCAAGGGGCCCAAGTACCTAGATTTTTAAAAAACGTCTACCCCCAACAATACCAATTGCTACCAAGAATACAGAGCAATAAGAACTCTTATTCATTGCTGGCGGGAATGCAAAATGCTACAGCCACTTTGGAAGACAGTTTGGCAGTGTCTTACAAAGCTAAATATAGTCTTATGATTCAATCCAGCAATCGCATTCCTAGATATTTACCTAACTGATTTGAAAACTTATGTCCACACAAACAATTGCATTTGAATATTTATCGTGGCTTTATTCACAATCACCAAGAACTGAAAGCAACCAAGATGTCCTTCAATAGGTGGATGGATAAGTAAACAATCCATACAATGGAATATGTTTCAGTGATGAAAAGGAATGTGCTATCCAGCCATTCAAAGACATGGATAAATCTTAAATGCATATTGCTAAGGGAAAGAAGTTCGTCTTATATGACACACAGGAAAAGGCAAAATTATGGAGACAGTAAATAGATTGGTGGTTGCTAGGAATTTGAGAAATGGAGAAAGTTGAATAGGTGGAGCACAGGAGAATTTTTTAGAGGGTTAAAATTATTATGTGCAATATTATAATGATGGATAAATGATACTGTATATTTTTCACAGCCCTTAGAACTTTACAGTAGACAGAATGAACCTTAATACATGCATATTTTTAAAAACTCATTTAGGAGGGGGATCCCAAGATAGAATGCAGACTGTGACAAAAGAATATAACTGAATTACAAATGAATGGAACAACCTAACTGAAGGGAGTGGCGATAAGAGGTGCTGATCTATATAATTTTAGAAATAAATGGAGTCTTTAAGAATAAAGGCAAAAGGGCATTACATTAGCACTGTACTCGGTGGATAAAGTTGTTTCCCACAGGGTATGGGTTAACAATACTGAAATTACTATACATGTATATGGAGATTGAATAATTAAGTACATGGATGACAGAGGGTGGGAGCAGGTTTCTCACTGTTGAAGTGGGGAGGTCACAGACAAACAAGGGGGAAAGGATAAAATGATCCATGTGGCAAAGGACTAGAGTTGGAGACATCAATACAAACTCATGTTTAACTTAATATAGATACAAATGTTTACATATGGAAATATTTATACATATGTGTATATGTTTGGGGTAGTATACACACATATATTCCTTTTGCTCTGTCTGGTAAAAAAAAAAAAAAAAAAAAAA
>JAQZBX010072484.1:0-15075 GCA_029593785.1 Cabassous unicinctus | reverse complement strand
AAAAAAATATATATATATATATATAGGGGATTCCCATATACCCTACCCCTCCCCCTCTCACATTTTCCCCAAGTTATAAAATCTTACATGAATATGGTACATTTATTACAACTGATGAACAAATATTGAAGCCTTGCTACTAACCATGGTCAATAGTTTACACTATGGTTTACACTTTGCACAGTTCAATTTTATAGGTTTTGACAAAATATATAATGGCTTGTATCTGTCATTGCAATGTCATGCAGAACAATTCCGATGCCCTAAAAATGCCCTTTGTTCCACCTATTCTTCTCTCCCCCTCCCCTCGGAACCTATGGTAACCACTAAGTTTCAATTTTTCAGGAATAAGGTTCATAGTTCCATGCGTTAATATTGAGGGTTTGATGTACTAGTCTGTTTTCTTTTATTAGACACTGCCTATGTAATCGAGAGATTCTTGTCATTCTATTAGAGAATGAAGCAGGACTCCCCAGGATGGGAGATTAATATTTTCTTGTTTATTGTGTGCGTCTCCACCCACTGAGGTAACACCCTATGACAAGATGAACACATTCATAGTCCATAGAAGATGCCAGGTGCACCCTTTCCCACATATCCCCCCACCACTGATACCCTGCACCAGTGACCCTCCCTTCCTATATTTGCCAAAAGAACATTCCCACAATTGTAGTTTCTACCACAGACCTACAAATCCCGAGTTCACCTCTTTCTTCCTCCAGCCCTCCCTCCAATGCCATGGATAGTCCAACCCAACTCCCCCCACCCTGCTCACCCTCACATTTATCGTTCCAATTTTAGAATATTGCTGCCAAGGCAAGCACTACCACAAGATCTTGGAGATGTTTCCCTACATTTTGTTTTTAGGAGTTTTCTGTTGTAGCTTTTATATTTAGGTCCTTGATCCATTTGAGTTAATTTTTGTATAAGGTGTGAGACAGGGGTCCTCTTTCTTTTGGAAATGGATATCCAGTTCTCCAAACACCATTTATTGAATAGACTGTTCCAGCCCAGCTGGGTGGGTTTGACAGCCTTGTCAAAAATCACTTGGCCGTAGATGTGAGAATCTATTTCTGAGTTCTCGATTTGTTTCCATTGGTCAATATGTCTATCCTGATGCCAGTTTTCACCACTGTAGCTGAGTAGTATAACTTAAAGTCAGGAAGTGAGAGTCCTCCAACTTTGTTCTACTTTTAAAGACATTTTTGACTATTCAGGGCCCCTGACTTTTCCAAATAAAATTGATAATTGGCTTTTCCATTTCTGCAAAAAAGACTGTTGGGATTTTTATTAAGATTGTGTTGGATCTGTAATTCAGTTTGCGTAGAATTTCCATCTTAACAATAGGTAGTCTTCCAATCCACAGTCAACATTTTTTTGAGAACCTGTTTTATACTTCTGCTTTAGCCAGGAATATAGATACAAATGAGATGCTTTCCATGCTCTATCAGGATAGAGGTGTGTGTGTGGGGTGGTATAGTAGATGGAGGGGCAAGCTGGGTAAGAGTACGTAACTCTTACCCTTAACCTAAAGGGTAAGTAGGTGCTTACTACTTGGTGGAGGAAAAGAGGATGTTCAGGGAGAGGTACAAAGCTGAAAGGTCATGAATTTCTCAGGAGACAGCAAATGATTATAGGTCATAATAAAGATAAGATCAGAAAGGAAGGTCAGGGCCAGTGTGTCAGGAACCTGGTCTGCGATGCCGAGGAAACTGGACTTTATCCTGTAAGCAGTGAACAGGGAGCTATTATGGGAGACAGAAAAGAGTTCAAGAGTAGGATAAAGTTCAGGAGTATAAACCATCTTTAGAATTGGTTAGGCCTGGATTTGAATACTGATTTTGACCCCTTAATAGCTAGACAGTTAAGTGCTGTGTACAATTTTTTAAAACTTCTTTGGGCTTTAGTTTCCACAGTTGTACAATGGGACTAATGATAGCTATGTCACAGGGTTGTTTGTAGTAGCTAATGGGAAAATATACATAAAGTGCTTATAAAAGTGCCAGGAACACAGTAAACCCTCCATAAATTGTTGTTTTTGTAGTTAAGCATATGTTGTTTTGGTGTGTGTGTGTGTGCACACAAGTGTGTGTTTGTCATTTTTCTCTTTTCTGTCATATCTTTTTCGTTTCTCTTTTCCTCCATTACATCCTCTTTAGTGTTAAATAGGTATTTTCTAGTGTACCATTTTAATTTTTTTGTCATTTCTTCTACTATATTTTTTGTTATTTTCCTAGTAGCTCTCCTGGGGATTACATTTAACATTGTAATGTCTAACAATCTAGTTCAGATTGATACCAACCTAATTTTAATAGCATACAAACACTTTGCTGCTATATAGGTCTGTTCCCTCCTCTCTCCTTTGTGCTATTATTGTCATACAATAATCTTTACACATTATAAACTCCTAACACTGTTCTATTATTGTTGCTTTATGCAGTCATCTTTTAAATCAGATAGAAGAAACAAGGAATTATAAACAAAAAAAAAATACTTTTATACTGTCTTTCATATTTCCCTATGTAGTCACCTATACTGGTGCTCTTTATTTCTTCCTGTGGATTTGAGTTACTATCTAGAGTTCTTTCATTTCAGCTGGAAGGATTATCTTTAGTATTTCTTGTAGGGCTGATCTGCTAGAAACAAATTCTCTCAGGTTTTATTTATCTGAGAATGCCTCATTTCTCCTTTGTTTTTGAAAGATAGTTTTGCTATATGTAGAATCACTACTTGACAGTTTTTCTTTCAGCATCTTGAATATATCATCCACTTCCTTCTGGCCTCTATGGTTTCTGGTGATAAATCAGCTGTTACTCTTACTGAGGAACACTTGTACGTGATAAGTCGCTTCTCCCTTGCTGTTTTCAAAATTCTTTTGTCTTTTGTCAGTTTTATTATTATGTGTCTAAGTATATCTTATTTTTCAAGCAATTTTTGTGTTCTCTCACCAATTCAAGTGACTTATCATCTTTAATTTTGTATTTTTAACAATAAAATTTTTAAAATTTAAATTCAAAGGATCAGAAAAATATAAGAAAATTTTTAATTTTAATATCTTAATTTCAGTTAAAGTTATGTAAATTTTATGTTAAATTTAATTCAAATTTTAATACAAAGTCATAAAATTATGAAATCTGAAATTTAGTTTAACTTTAAATTTAAAGGCATCCAGAAAAAAAATTAGAATTAGCTGAAATAATCCCACATGAAAATTCAGTATAAACTGAAAAATTCCCATAGGAACATTCCTGACAAAGATGTCAAAATATTCTTGTTAAAGCTGGCCTAAAATCCATTTCATAAATTTGGTGAAGTGACCAAGTGAGGTGGACACTGAGCAGTTGATGTTTCAGTAAACTGGCCCTTTGGTGATCTGGCTTTCTCCGAGTTCTCGTTAGGCAGATTGCCTTGCTCCCCTGGGTGGGAGAAGGCATAGTAATGGGGAAGAAAATATTTATTCTCTCCATATGGAAATATTGTCTACATTTTTTACAAATATGTGTTGATATATTGCTCATGTAATCAAAGAAAATGGATACAAGACAACATTTAAGATAAGTGGGTGAAGAAAGCAGGAGAGAAAGTAAGAATTAGAAAGATAATGTGAAGCCAGGATTGAATGTAGCAAACCAAATGTATCTGCTAAGCAACTGCTCACTTGTTTACTTGCTAAAGCCAATGAAAAGAATCTTTAAAATCAGTTTATATTAATTAGAATTAGGTACTGATGTATATAACAAACAAGCAAAATAACCATTGCCTAAATGACATAGACATTTATTCTCTTCTCATGTGAAACAAACCCAATGGTAGGCAGACTAGGGCTGGGATGGCAGCTCCACATGTCATCATCCTAGGTGATGAAATCTAGATCCTAGCACCTAGATTTCATCCTGAGTGTTATTTTGTGGTCCAAGGTGGCTGCTGGAGCTCCAACCACTGTTTCTGAATTGTGGGCTGCAAAAAGAGGGCAAAATGGAGGATCCCTCCCTAATGAATCTGCCTTCTTTGAACAGCCTTCATGAAAGTCCCATGTAATTTTCATTTCCTTGGCTGGGACTTGGCCATACCCAGGTTTAAAAGAGGCTGGGCAGCAAAGTGGCCAGCTAATATTCCTGATAAGAGGAAGGAAAGAATGAGTGCTAGCTAGCAATCTCTGCCACAATGCATTTTCCTCTTTTGCATGTGATATTCGTGAATGTTGGACTCAAATACTTAGGTACATGATGTTGAACTCTAGAAGAAAAAACAAGGATTGGTGTGTGTGTGTGTGTATGTGTGTGTGTGTGTGTGTGTGTTTTGCAATACAGAGTATTCTCCTTTAATAGAAATCTAGAACTCATCAAGAAATATATTTAAAGGTTTCATTTTAATACCTTCATCTTAAAAAGCAACTACCAGAGGCTGGCTGACAGGGATTAGAATTTCAGGCCAAGTTTGACCAGGCAGACCTTGCTGTTGCAAAATTATCCTCAGCTGTAGCACAAATGAAGTTCATATATCGATAGCAATGTTATAGGGTCATGTCTGTGTTTGGGAATTTTTCTGTAGCTACTTTGCCTCAGTAACACCTGGCACTGTGTCAGTGCTAATAAATATGAGTTGAATGAATGTTGTCAGGGAGCTCGCCTCTGAAAGGCCCCTCTTCTTACTTGCTTCTAATATATAATGCCTGTGAATCCATAACCTCAAACTTGCTATGGTATTTTCAAAAAGTCCAGGAGTTGAGTAAAAGCCTGAAAATTTGTCGGTGGTACCAGAATTTAGGATTGTTGGCTGGGTTTGGACCTGTGTATTGCATGGTTTACTCCAGAGCCCTGATGTCTGACAGAAACATGGGGAGGAGACCATAAATAAGGGCAATTCACTGGTTTTGATGCATTTGTTTCATAACCTCTTTCTTCTTTTAGGTAATTACTTATTTAATGGGTTTATAATTAGGACAGGCAGCCAAAATTGAGAGTGAATCCCATTACTGTTTTAAAAATGGAAACCAATAGCCAAATAATATTAATTAGGTCTGTTTTTATTCTCCTTGGAACCTTAGTTGAAAACATAGCTATATACATAAATCTGTAAAAATTAAACCTCGAAGGAAATTAAATTGGGCATATTCCAAAAGAGTTAAGAAAGAATTTAGGATCCGTGTGGGGCCTCTGTCTGAAAGGCAACTAGCTATCATCATTGGCAAGTTTCTCAAGCCAGCAAGAACGGTTATCAAATAATGTGCCTGGTGGGAGTAAATAATGCCATTTAAAAAGCACTTCTGTCTTAGCCTTTCTTAAAGTGCCCTTTGATGAAAGTTGAATTCAAGTCTAGGATTCTCTCAAACAAAGTATTTAAAACACTATAATTTGTAAAGCATGTTTACTATATCATCCTCTACATTTATATTTATTTATATATTCATTTTTATTCAAGTTGTTTTCACATCTGTGATTTCATTTGGGTTTTTACAACCCTAAACACCGTATTCAAGATAGATAATATATCCTGAGAGGTCAAGTGCCTTGCTCGAGGCCACACAGCTATTACTACAGAATCCTGTGCTAGAATTCCAGACATTTGTTGCACAGATATTTCTTGTGCAGCCACTCTTGACAGGCACTGTGCTGAGTGCTGGGGCTGCAAACACAGGGGCAGTCGCTTCTCCGAGGAACTTCAGGGCACGGGCTGGGGAATCAGACTGCTGGGGTTTGGATCCTGCTTCTGATACTAGTTGTTTGACCCTGAGCAATCTACTTAATCTCTTTGTGCTTTGCTTTCCCCATCTCTAAAGTGGAAATAAATAATAATACCTACCTCATAGCGTTGTGGTTAGGATCAGATCAGTCAATTCTTGTACAAAGCTTAGGGCAGTCTGGCACTAAGGTCTTAGTAAGTGTTAGATGTTAACGGGAGAGAGAGACAATTAAATAAGCATGCTGATGAGGGAGTAATGACAAGCTTGAGATAAATAATTAGAAGGAAATAACAGTTCTATCAGAGTTTGGGTTTGGGATCTATGACAGTTTGAAGTTATTTTATGAATCCCCAAAAGAAAAAGATTGTTTTTCAACTCATCTATTCCTGAGGGTGTGAGATGCTTTTGATTGGACTACATCAGTGAGATGTAAGACAGCTTGCATCTCCACCTTCTTGCTGGGTCTGATATAAATGGAGACACAGAGAGAGAGACACAGGAAAGGAAGCTGCCGTGTTTGATCCTGCAATGTGAGAGAAAGGACTCCAGTTTCGCCCACAGCTGAGCTGCAAGAAAAGTCCCGAGAGGCTCAAAGAGCTGAGGCCCACGGAGAGGTGAGCCATATGCCTGATAGCTTGTAACTGATTTCGGGAAGAAAGTGGAACAGCTGAGACTGATAGAGGAGGCCCACTAAGAGACAAGCCCTATGCCTGGTTCCCCTCAGCCGAGTTCCGGGAGACAATAGATTCTGGAGGAGAAGGCAGAGACCTCGGCAGAGGTTGGTGGCCATCTTGCTTTACCAGGTGGCAGCTGACTGGTGAGAAAGCATCTCTGCTGATGCCTTGTTTGAACATTTCACAGCCTCAGAACTGTAAGATTTTATCCCAAATAAATCATTATAAAAGCCAATACATATCTGGTACTTTGCATCGGCAGCTCTGTGGCAAACTAAAACAGGATCCAAGGAAAGTTCCCATGAAAATAACTCCAGAACGAGCTCTGGAAGATAAACTGGGGTTAACTACATGAGCACTCCAGAGAGAGATCTGGGCTTTCAATTTCTGGATCCCTGTGTTACTTATTCATTTGTAAGACCCTGCAACTCTTATCACAATTAACTTAAGAAGCATTTGTTGGTCTGGAGAATCTGGAACCAATTTTTTTTTTTTTTTTTTAGTGAAAAGAACACAGGTCTAGAATTCAGGGTTATAGTTTTTGCCCTGACGACTACTCATTGTAGGAATGACTAGGGAAGATCATTTAGTTTGCTTCTGCAAATAAATCCACTAGTTCAAAAGAAGTAAACATGGTTTAGTTGCATGATTTCCCCATTTGCTTATCTATGCAGTTATAGCTTCATAAAATATTGTCATCACTTCTTCCTATGAAAATCCTACCCACTCTCCAAGATCTGTCTCACATGTCTGGATTGGGGATGGGAGGTAAAGAGTAAGCTTTGTATCTGCCTCTCTTCCTGTTCTTACAGATGAGGGGCCTTTACTCCCCTCCCCCAAATTGGCTACCATCAGGTTTTTCTTGTCTCCTAATATTACCAACAAAATGTAACCTTATCCTCACCTGAATTCAGCTTCCCTCTTGTCTCTGTCTTCCTCATCCAATCCCACTCTCACTTAAATGCCGTGTATACACTAAGTGCTCAGTTTGCATTGCATGAAGTGAAGTGAATTGTCTGTGGTGAGTTTACCATCAGATTTCTCAGTCATTGATTCTAGTTTACTACTTATTTAGGTTCCTACTTACCTACTTAACTTAGGTCCCAGGAGTTTTGATATTGGAAACTGTCCTTTGTAATTGACTCTGGTAACATTGTTATTTATGACCAGGAAGTGGTCTTTGTGTACCACAACTGCAGTATATCAATAATACATAGACCTACAAAAAGGCAAAAATACACATAAGCATGTTAGGGAGCTCGCAGAATACTCTATCTTCTCTAAAATTCTTAAATGTTCTTTACTTCAAGGAAAAGAAGGATATCATATTGAGTTTCGCTTTTTTCCTATATTGCTCTCTTGCTCCTGAAAGTTTCTTATTTCCCTAATTGTTAATCAGTGAATATTTTGAGAGTCTGTCTACCATGGGCCAATCACTACCCTAGCCAATGCAGATAAAACAGTGACAGACAAAATCCCTGTTTTCACGGAGCTTGTAATCTAGTCAGGGAGACACAAACCAACAGGTGACAAAATGTCAAGCGGTGATACATACTCTGAAGACAATAAGGCAGGGTGATGGGGGAGACAGCATGATCAGGGACGGATCTTCTTTCAGACAGGTTGGTCGGGTAAGGCCTGAAGGATACGAGAACACGTCTTTGTCTTGAACATTCAAATAATGGCCATAAATAGTTTTTGTAGTGATTATTGGTGAAGTTTTTTAAAAAACTTTTTGTTATAGAAAAATTCAAACCTGTACAAAAGTAGATAATGAACCCCCATGTACCCATTATCCAGCTTCAGCAATTATCAACTCATGGCCAGTTTTTGTTTCCTCTATATCCCCTCTTTCCACACAAATCCCAGCATCATAAAATTTTATCTGCAAATATTTCAGTATATATCTCTAAAAGAAAATGACTCTCCTTTTTTAAACATAACTACTATGCCATCATCACACAGCCCAAAAAACAATGATAATTTCTTAATATCAAATATCCATTCAGTGTTCATATTTCCCCCAACAGTTCTTAAACTTTACAAATGAAACAGAACATGGAGGAATTTCTGTTACCTTAGAATAATTTCCTTTTAGACACTAAAGTAAAATTATTAATGATATACTTGCAACTTTTCTTTTTAGGTAAAGTCTGTTCTGCTACAGGTACGGATCTGAATGTTAATTAGCTCATACCTAAGTGACAAGTAAAAGAATGATAACTGTGATTTGCATGCATTTTGATTCATATTGATCCATATGCAATTTTTCTAGCACATTAATATTTTCTGCCACCACATAGCAGCAGCTGAACATTAAGTACACTACTGAGCTGAATCCAGTGAACAGATGAGCAATGGAGTATTCTGCATGATGCCCATTCATGCTATATTTTTCCTTCGGCTCAATTTGGCCATTAGCTTCCCCAGATGTCTGCATTTTGTTGTCTCTATAACTCAGCGGCCTTAAAAAGGAAGGGTTCCTTTCTGACTAGCTACCTCTCTCTACCTTTTTATTTTTAAAAATAAAATACCATGCTTGCTGTAACATTTTTATTTATTAGAACTCAATGTCTTTTTAATGTAAGCAGGATTTTTATTCTTCTGTTGTTGTTGTGAGTGCTCTGGTTACAAAGTTGAATAGGTTTTTAGCAGTCTGTCCCAATCCTATTTTTCAGAGTAGCAGAAAGGTCAGTAATTATTACTGAATCCATTTTATGGGTGAAATTTTTGAATTGTGAAAAATCAACTTGTGAAACTGAATTATAAAAACTCAAATAAATAATCTTTAAAAATGATATACTAATGGTTCTGATTTGTACTGTTACTTCAAAATTTGGGAGAAAACTCAGTAATGGATCCTGTTTTTATCCCCCAACTCAAACTCCCAGCAATTTGAAAGGTTTTAAGAACAACGTGGGAACCTGAAATTGTTGCTCACAAAGTGACAGCTTTTAAAAACATTAAATGACCAAAGTCATGTTCAAAAAAGCTATTTCTCTTTTCCCCCTGGTTCACAGTGAGTGTCTAAACTATGCCACTGCCCAAGACCTGAGTGAACTGTCAATATATCTATGGAGGTAGGTGGGTAGGTCAATAAAAAGACAAGCATATTACAATTAGCAAACGGTTCTCTAATTCAATATCTCACACTAGCTATTTACCTTTATTTGAAATGCCAATGTCTTGAATTTCCCAGGTAGTAGTAAAATCAGGTAACACCAAACTGCATCTGATGCCTGGAAGATAAAATATAGTACACAGCTGTCAAACACAGGTGGGTCTTGATTAACTGCGTACCAACTTACCATGATCCTTTTTTTTTTTTTCTAAGATTTATTTATTTATTCATTTCTCTCCTGCTCCTCATTGTTTTGCACCTGATGTCTGCTCTCTGTGTTCTTCTGTGCTTATCTTCTCTTTAGGTGGCACTGGGAACCAATCCTGGGACCTTCCAGAGTAGGAGAGAGGCACTCAATCTCTTGCACCACCTCAGCTCCCTGCTCTGCTGCGTCTCTTATTGTCTTTCCTCTGTGTGTCTTTTTGTAGTGTCATCTTTCTGTGCCAGCTCTCTGGCACGGGCTAGCACTCCATGTGGGCCAGCTCTCAGCTCAGGCCAGCTCACTGTGCGGGCCAGCTTGCCTTTCACCAGGAGGCCCCGAGAATCAAATCTTGGACCTCCTAAATGTAGACAGGAGCCCAATCGCTTGAGCCACATCTGTTTCCTGTGATCCATTATTATTCAGAGCGTTTGTGCTTTTCCTAGGCGGAATCTTGAAGTATGTCACAAGAAAGCAAATTGAACTTATTAGCTGGAGAGTCATTCCCAAATGAAGTTAAGAAGAAAGGTCATTGGATTTCAGTTGCACTTACATATTCAAAACATTTGCCTCTATGTTCTATTAGATTGAACTATATGAAATTGCTGTAAATAAAAAATGTCTTAATACTTTCAGATACACATGGTTCAACCTAAAATACACTCTCATATATTGTTTTTACTGCCCAGCTTTCACAATAGGGACTTAACTAAATTATCAAAAAAGAATTAAATTATATTCAGTGACTCCTAATTTTAAAAGTGGAGTATACAAAAATGGTTGATGTCAGGCAGGGATGGGGGTAGGGAATGGGGAGTTAATACTTAATGCATACAGAATTACTGTTTGGGGTAATGGAAAAATTTTGGTAATAGATGGTGGTGATGGCAATACAACATTGTGAATGTAATTAACACCACTGAATTGTGTATTTGCAAGTGGTTAAAATTGGAAATTTTAAGAGGTATATATGTTACCACAATAAACATATTTTTTTAAAAATAATAAAAGATTAATGCAAAAGGAACTTTCAGAATACAGAAGTCCATTAGTTTACAATTCATCTATTTGACAGTCAGATGCTTTAGCTAAACCATATTTAGCTTTAACTAAGTATAGGGATAAATAACAAATAGTCTGTCTATAAGGAATTTACTCTAGAAAAAAGACAGATATGTAAACAAATAAATTATCATCCAGGGTAGTAAGTGCTTCAGTAGAGGCATGTACAGGATGCAATGCTAATGCAGAGAAGTAAGTAAGTAATTCTTTGGGTCTACTTATGGAGAATCCAATGTTTGAGCTAGATTGTTAGATGTGAATGGGAGTTTGTCAAGAGTGGGGTTAAGAAAAAGGACTTCCAGAAAAAGGTTTGAAGACTGCAAAGGGCATATTGATTTAGAGGAACCATTAAGAACATTTATTGCTGGAATAGAAAGTTCACAGTAGGGATGGTGGCAAGAGCTGTTGGGACATGAAGCTGGAGCTGTTGGCAAAAGCCAGTGCATAAGGGCCTATTTATCCACATAGATTTTGCTTGGTAGACCATGGAGCAGTGGTTTTAGGTTGGGAAGTGGCAGAATCAGACGTGGATTTAATATAATTGCTTGGGCAACCGTGTTTGAAGAAGAATTAGGGTAGAGAAGTGGAACAATGCTGGAATCAGGAAGAGTAAGGGGGGAAACAGGTGTGGCTCAGTGGATAGAGCCCCCATTTACCATATGGGAGGCCCGGGTTCGCGTCCTGAGGCCTCCTTGTGAGGGCACGCCGGCCTGAGCGGCCCAGTGGGCTGAGGCAGCAACCTCATGGCAGGAAGCGGGTGTGGCTCAATGGATAGAGCACCCGTTTACCATATGAGAGGCCCTGGGTTCGCTTCCCAGGGCCTCCTTGTGAGGGCAGGCCGGCTCACGCAGCGCAGTGGACTGATGCGGCACGACCTCACAGCAAGGGGGAGATAAGCAGACACAGAGAAGACATGCAGCGAATGGACACAGCAGCACAAGCAGCAAGGGGGGGATAAATAAAATAAAAATAAATAAATCTTTAAAAAAAATAAATAAATAAAGGAAGAGTAAGGGAGACTGTTGCGCAACAGGCAAGTCGTGATAAATTAACAAAAACAGATCATTTCCCAAGACTTGTGCCTAATCTGTGTTTTACAGGGTGTGTTTATTGCATGAAGAAAATATGGCCTCTTTTCATTTGTTACATAGATACATAGTATTTAGATACACATGTCTAAATGGATAAGATACATTGTTAGAGTTTTTTACAAAGCAGTTCTCTATAAGGACTGAAATAATTATGTATAACTGCAAAGTACAGATATCACTCAAGAGTACATGCTCAGTAAAAAGTTCAAGGGATATGAAATGGCATTCTTCTGCAAAGATCATTAATTCTGCAGTTAATCCAGGTACTGAGGGGAAAAAACAACCCAACAACTAATCAAGTTTACCTTGACTAAATGTCAATGCTGTCCTTAATTACAAAAAAATTCTTGAAGGGGAATAGACAGTTTGTTCATAATATTTTAATTTTTTTCAAATTTCCTAAGGAAGAGAAAGCTAAAGTCTTCGAATAACTTTTAGGAGCAGGATAGACTTTTCCTAATGAGTTTTCTAAAAGTATGCTGCTTTTCTGTATATCTTGTAAATGTGTGCATTTCTGAAAAACATAAATTAGAAATATAAAAAGAGTAAACATAATTTATAATATAAAATATAAATAAAATATGTTAAAGTATAATGGTTAACTTTTAATTAAAAATTTTAAAGAACTCAATGAAATGTTTAATTTTGGCATTATCAAAATCTTGGAAAGCAGGTGGGTAGTGGAGTCAAGGGATTTTTACTTTATACTTTACATTCTTCTATATAGTGTTCCTTTTATAACGAAAACTAGTTTGATTTTTTTAACAAAAGGGTAAAGTAGAAGTAGAAGTATGTACTGAAACCATTCAACAAAAGGCAGTAAGGGATACAAAGAAACAATAAAGAGCATATTGAATAGAAAACTCAACAAACCTGAATGGACTTAAAACATTCCATTGAAAGTTAGACATTCTCAAAACAGGTAACCAAAAGTCCAGCATTAAATGGATTTAGAAGTTATACAATATTGTAAAATGTTATAAAACATTATAAAATGATAGAAAGATTGAGAGTAAAGGATTAGAAAATGATATGCCAGCCAAATACTGACAAAAAGTAAACTGGTAGAAAAATGGTAACCAGCTAAAATAGATCTCAAAACATTAAATGGGGCAAAAAAGGAATATTTTGTGTAGATAAGAAGTTACAATCTACCAAAAAGATGCCTCAGTCATGACCCTTTCTGAACTAAAGAACACAGTTTTGAAATCTATAAAGCAAAAACTGTTGAATACAAAGAGACATCTTAACAATATAATATTGAAAATAAATGTAATTAACTTAGAAAGTTAGAAACAGAAAAACAAAACAAACCTAAAGAAAGCAGAAGGAAGAGATTAATGAATATATAGAAAGAAAACTGTATAATAGAAAATAATAATAGATGTGATCAGCTAAATTTAAAATTGTTTCTTTGAAAAGACCAATACAATGGACAAAACTTTAGCAAGTATGATCAAGAAGAAAGGGCACAAAATAACAACCATATAAGAAAATATTTTTTGATACTTGAGTAAGGAAAACATTTCTAATCAAGACATAAGTACCAGAAGCTCTAGTCAGATTTGACTACCTAATATTATAATAATATGATGCCATAAATAAAGATAAAAGTCTAACAGATTGGGAGAAAATATTTGCAACATATTTATCATATTTTACGTGTGTGTTTTTGTATATATGTATTTTTTACATAAAAATTTGCAACTTATATAGCAGACATGTGTGGTTCCTATGATGTATAACAATGTCTATAAAACAACAGGCAAAAGATAGATAAGCTAAAGCAGAAATGGGCAAAGATAAAAAGGTTAATTCATAGGAGGAATATCAGTGGCCAATAAACATACGTAAAGTGAACACATGTGATGATTGCCGATTTACAAGGAATCATTAACTTCCTAGATAAAATAAGATACAACTTTTGATTCATCAGATTGGCAAAAATTATGCCTTGATAATATCCCACTTTGGCAAGTGTTTTGAGGAGTAAGCTTTCAAACACTGTGGGTAGGAGTAGAAATCACCACTATCTTTTCAGAGGACAATTTTGACTATATGTAAAAATTGTAGATTTCCTACTATTTGATTCAGCAATTTTACCTTATGACAAAGACAAATATCTTATAGAAATACACATATGCACAAAGAGAGATGCAAAAGGATGTGGGGTTTTTTTGTTTTTTGTTTTTATAAAGGTACACTTAAAATTTTTTATTATTATTTATTTATTTATACTCCCCCATGGTTCCCTCGTCTGTCTGCTCATTGTCTGCTTGTTGCCTCTGCTTGTTGTGTCCACTCATTGTCTGCTCATCGTGTCTGCTTGTCTCCTTTAGGAAGCACCAGGAACCAAACCTGGGACCTTCCATGTGGGAGGCGGGTGCCCAACTGCTTGAGCCACATCTGCTCCCCCAAAAGGATGTTTTTTTGCAGAATTGTTTGCAATAGCGAAAATATGAAAACTTAAATACCCATTGTAGTGGGCTGAATAGTGGCCCCAAAAAGATATGCCCGAGTTCTAACAACCCCTGGCTTCTGTGAATGTCACTTTATTTGGAAATAGGGTCTCTGAAGATGTAATTAAGTATCCCAAATAAGATCATCCTGGATTAGGGTGGACCCTAAATCCACTGATGGATGTTCTTATAAGAGATTGAACAGAAGACATGTAGAAACAAAGGGGGAAAAACCATGTGAAAATGGAGGCAGGACTGTGGTGATGTGTCTACAAGACAAGGAATGCCAAGGAGCTGCCAGAGGTTGGAAGAGGAAAGGAAGAACTCTTCCCTGGAGCCTTTGGAGGGAGCGTGGCCCTGCCAGCACCTTGGTTTCAGACTCCTGGCCTCTAGTACGTGAGAGAATAAATTTCTGTTGTTTTAAGCCACAAACTTTATGGTAATTTTTTACTACAACCCTAGGAAACTAATGCAGTCAATTAACCTAATCAACGTGTAAATGGTTAAATAAATGAAGGCACTATTATCAAATACTGGGTGATCATGAGAAAGAATGAAGCAGCTTTCTCTATACTGATGTGGAAATAAGGTTGTGATATATTGCTAACATTTGAAAAGAGCACATTGCAGAAGTCTAAGTATCCTATTTATGTAGCATGATCCATTTATGTAGAAATCTATTAACAGTAAATACTCTGGGGTGGGGGAAAGGTAAGAAAATGGACAGATTTTTAAAATGTTTACTATTAACTTTCTAATTGATTTTTCTCTAAATTCTATTGTTTG
>JAQZBX010072483.1:0-15064 GCA_029593785.1 Cabassous unicinctus | reverse complement strand
CAGAAGTTTTCATTTGCTCACTTATATTTCTCATCCTTTTTTGAATCCATCAGCAAATCCTATTACCTCTACTTCTAAAAATATATAGAATCTCTTCAATTTTCCCCATCTCTACTACCATTATTCTAATCTGCACACCCTCAACTCTGGGCTAGGCATATCCAATATGTTTCTCTTTTTTAAATTTTTAAACTTTAATTTTTAAAGGAGCTTTAGATTACATAAATGTTACATCAAAAATATAGGGGATTCCCATTTCTTCACCTCTTCCTGCTCCCTCACTTTTCCACATTAACATCTTTCATTAGTGTGGTACATTAGTTACAATTGATCAACAAGTATTGTAGTATTGCTACTAATGATGAGCTATAGTTTACACTATAGTTTATACTTTGCCCCACACAATTTTATGTTTTGAAAAAATATATAGTGGCCTCGATCCATCATCCAATATCTTTCCTGCTTCTGCTCTTAGCACCAGCAATATATATTCCACCTAACCCTACAGCTGACATAACAGCCACAGAGATTTACTTCAAACTAAATCGAATCACTTCACATTTTTACTTTTAATAATTCAGTGGCTTTCCATTTCATGGAAAAAGTGCTACGTGATCTCACTTTTGTCTATCTGACTAACCTCTTCTAATTACACTCTCTGTTTTGTCCAGTAATTCCATGGCACAGACCTGCTTCCTGTTTCTTGAACTTTCCAAGCTTATTTTAAGCTTAAGGCTCTGCTCTAGTTGGCCCCTGTGTGTAGAATGCTTTCCCAGGCTTACTGACCTCCCTTAATTCCATCTTTTATGGTGGGGAGGCTTTTGTAAAACCCAGTCTAAAGTAACTAACCAAGCTACTCCTTCTGAACAATTTTTATTTCTTTGTTTAGCACTTTAGCACTTAAATTAGTCAGGGTTTTCTGGGGAAATAGAACCAGTAAATACATATATATATATATTTTTCTTTTTTTTCAGAGACTTATGAAGAATTTGCTTGTGTGATTGTGGGAGCAGGCAAGTCCAAACTCCATAGACCAGACCATGGGTTAGAAACTCCAAAAATGTACATGCTGAACCCCTGACTCTGCAGTTCCCAAGGGAAGTTGGCTGACTGGAAATTTCAGCAAGAGCCAATGTTGAAATGGAGGCAGAACTTCTTTTCACCTACGAAACTCTCAACTCTGGCTTGTAAAACCTCCAGCTGATGGGATGGGAGAGTTATCCAATACTAAGGGACACTCTTTTGTAAACTGTAGATGCAAGCAACTGATTATCAATGCAATCTACATCTACAAAATAACTTCACTGTGACAAGTAGATCAGTGTCTGAAAAAACAGCTAGACATCATAACCTAGCCAAGTGGACACATGAAATTAATCAGCACAACACTTATTACTATCTATTATATTTACTGAATTAGCGTTTTCTAAAATGTAAGCTTCTTAAAGGCAGACACCTCATCTGTCTTGTTTACTGCTAAATATCGCGTGCCTAGGAAAGTGGCTGGTGCATGGACTGGGCTCAAAAATACTTGTTGAATGAATGAATTATAAGAGCTTGTCTGAAAAATTAATTATGCAACAAATTATTATTCTGAGTATATTTCTTACTCTATAAACCTATTACTCTTACAGTTTTAGTTTCGACTAAGAATCAGCAAACTTTTTTGTAAATGTCAGATAGTAAATATTTTAGGCTTTGAGGACCATATGATTATAGGTGAAAATATTCAATGCTGGCATGCCTGCAAAAAAGCAGACAGAAAATATACAAACAAATGGGTGTGGCTACGTTCCAGTAAAACTTCTCACCCTCCCAACATTCATAGAACCTGTTTTATTTAAAGATTTCTCAATTTTTGTTTGAAAGATTCTTCCCTTCTTATGTGAAAATCAGCACATTTACTCTCTTGACCAAGCTCTAACCACTTTCTCAACAGCTGAACCAAGTTGCTAAATAAGTTTGGAAAAATTATAACCACTTCCCAGAGCATTGAGTCCATAATTTCAACCACTTTTACTCTTTTCTTTTTCTCTTGCCAGCTTTTTCTTACACAAGCCTAAATAAAAGTTTCAAAACTTTTCATCATTCTTATATAGCTCATCTCCCTTACTCCTACTCACTCTTATCTCATCTTAGAGAAAATAGGAATCCTCAAATGGGTACTTCCTCACCTTCTCAACACAATATTTAAAGACTTTATTTCAGCTGTGACCATCCTTTTTTGCTGATTCAATTAAACAAAAGTGTTCCCTCAAATTCTAATTGATCTAAATAGTGTCTTGATTCTATTCCTACTACCTCTTAAATCTTGTCCTCTTGATAATTCCCTGGCTCTATTCTACCTTCAACTTTTTCCTCTCTACTGGCTTTTCCATTTTCACATGTTCTATTTTAGCATAATCTTAAAAAGCAAAAGAAATAAGCAAAACACAAATTTTTCATTCATGATCTGCACACATCTCCCTATCACTTTCTCTCACCTCTTATCTATTATTAACCTTCTCAAGAGGATTTTCCAAACACCCAAAAATATTTTCTCTTCTTTAATTTACTGCCTACCTGTAGCAGTTTGATATTATTTATGAATTCCAAAAAAGATATTTGTTATGCTTGTAAACTGGTCTGCTCCTCTGGGTGTGATAACCTTTGATTGTATCAGATTCAGCTGAGGTGCCTTTGATTACATTATGTTAAGATTAGGACTTTGATTTAACCATGTCATTAGGGCATGCAAGGTTGAGTCCCCACCCCTTTGGTGCATTGATAAAACAGACTCTCACACAGAAGTAGATGCACAAAGAGGAGAAAAACACAGAGTAATAGAGACAGCTCAATAGACATGAGAGAGGCCCTGGGCAAAGAGAGGAGCCTGATAATCTATAACTGACCTTGTGAAGAGAACAGAACACCTGAGCCTGGAAAGAAACAAATCCCGGGGAGAGAGATGAGCCTTATGCCAGCTTACAGCTGAGATCAGAAGAAGCTGGGACCATGGAGCCTTAAGAGGAAGAAGGTAGGCTGATCCATCACAGACTATGCCCACCATCTCTCTTCAGCATGTGGCCAATGACTTTGGGTGAGGAAGTATCTCTTATGGTACTTTGAGTTGGATTATGTAGGGCCTTGTGACTGTAAGTTTCTACCCCAAATAAATACCCCTTATGAAAGCAAACAGATTTCTGGTACTTGGAATCAGTACCTTTTTGGCTGGCTAATGCACCAATGTATTCCATTTCTCTATTAAAGTCACCAAAGACATCCATGTTGATACACTCAATTAATATATCCCAGTTGAAAGACTGTACTTTCCTGAAGTCACTTGAATCCCCCTCTTTTTATGACATTTTCCCAAGCCTCATTTACTCTAAAGGAAAATTCCATTCCACCCCAAATTAAATCTAAGTTACTGAGAAATAACTTGTACCTTTCTTAAGGATCCTGCAGAAAAGCTTTTGTTCTTGTTCACACCAATTGGTAACATGTTTTGTAGTAAACTTTGCAGTTTCCTTTACCAGAATCACTGTTAACGTTCCTTAGCATGACTTTACCCACGGAAGCCCTGTAAATTCCCTTCCTTCCTGTTTAAACACTTTGAAGCAGTCTTTCTTTGGAGGCTGTCGTCACTGCTGCACATTAGCTTATAAAAAGAAATCTTTTATTCCTTCAGATCTCCTTGTTTATTTCAACACATGCTTTTTTTTCCAGTTTCTTTGGATGCTTCTTAAAACTTTTTCTTATGGAGGGAATATCATACTTGGCTGGGTTTTCATTTGACCTCCTTGGCTGCACTTTTGGTCTCTAACTGCTGGTTGTATCTTTTTTATATGATCCTTATATTTTGGAGTTCTTCAGTTTGGCTTTAATATTGTTATATTGCCTTTTTAATCATTTTCCGTTAGAACTCCTATCGGTTTTCCTAACTTCAAATAAAAAATATATCACCAATGAATCAAAAAATTATATTTCCAGAACAGTCCTTAGTATTGAATATATTTTTTTACTGATTTTTTTCCATTTGCCCAAAAAGTTGCAGAAACTCTACATGTCCCAAATTGAGCTCATATTCCCCTGCAAACAAGATTCCTCATCTTCCAGTTAACCTATTTTAGTAAATAAAGCTGCCTACCCAGGGATCTTGTTAGCAACAAGTTATACCATCTCCTCTCTCAGCCCAGTTTTTCAATTTCACCTCTGTCCATTCACTATCCTTCATCTTCACTGCCACTTCTGTAGATGAAGCCACCATTCTGTGTTCCTTATTATAGAGCAAGATGCTTTTCCCTGGTCTCCTTGTAGCCACCTCTGCTTCTTCTCACACTAATCTTCACAGAGCAGTCTGAGCCATCTTTAAAAATTCTAATTGACTCATGACAATTCCTCTTTTAAAATCCTCACAATGTTTTTGGGACTTCTTTACTTATTACAGATTTTCTACATTGAGCACAGGACCTGGCATGCAGCAGACACACATGAATTTGTAAACTCATTGTTAAATTCAATGCATAAAAGACTGAATGGATTTATAAGTTCTTGACAGATTAGAAAAAAAAATCATATCTGGATGCTACTGAAAGAAAGTCAATCAGAGAAAAAATGGATAACATTACCAGTGGTCAGTACCTATACAATGTTCAAGAAACAGTTACATATGTTCATTTAGGGAAGAAATCTCTAAGGGTAGAAAACTATATCTATGACCACAAAATTGCTTTTAAAAATGTCATCTATTACCTGTGTGATGTATTAAAATATATTGAAAATCATGATAAGACTTGTTAAAGATTTTAGATTCCATCCAAAGAAAATTTTCTGCTTAACTAGAAATAAAACATGAAAGAAGTTAAACACTTATGTGCTCAGATTTGATACCAATTATTTTTATGGGAAAAATTCTAACAGCTCTATCATTTTTACTCCATCCAATATCAATATTTATGCATAGGATGATAGTGCATTATAAACTCATGCCACTAGGTTCATATTTAAAATTTTTACAAACAAAGAGGAAACAAAGGAAGTTGTTTGTTCATTTATAAAGCTTATTTGAGTGCATTGCGCTTACAAATATATTCAAGCCATCTGTTTTTCTGTGAGTAGAACCCACATTTCTTTGGCCAGGAAAGGTATTGCCAGAATCATGAGAAGTGGGTAGCAGGAGAGTAGTGGCCTGAATTTATGTTGATCAAAATATATTTGCTTTTTTCAAAACTCTACATTTCTTTAGCAGCTCCTGTGAAAAGCAGAACAGTCTAAGCAGAGAAGGGGCTCAAAAGTCTTTCAATTCAGATTAGACTGTTATGAAACCTTATCCTGCCACAAGGGAGCGCTTTGCTTTTTCTGTGGATGACATTGTATCACTTTTTTCTCTGCATTACCCATTAATGAATTCCCTGTACCATAAGTGAGATTATGCATTATTTGAATACCAAGTTGTTCTCATGCATAAAACCAAGGTAGAGGGAGGAGGGAGACGAGTTTTTACTGCGAATGCACTGAGCCACTTAAGTGGCTGTCGGGTGTCCCTCAGTTCAGCAAAATCTTTTCTCTCTGTCCCCTGGGAATTTCAGAACATTCCTTTGGAAATGAAAATGTTTTTCTTCCCACTCCTAGTGCATTTCTTTGAAGCCTACATACAAGCCATTATTCAAAGGCTGAATAATCCTGAAAATTCTCCTGGGAGGATCATCGTGATGCACACTGAATATAATGCAAGGCAGAAATGAGGTACCTTTTTGTAAATAGTTGGTGGAGTTAAAATAAGAAAGTTCAAATAAAAAAAAAAAGTTTTTGCCTAACATTGTGCGTGTGTGTGTGTTTATTTCACTATCAGACTGCCATTTTAAAAGACATTTTAGGCTGCTAGATTAATCTTTAACTATATTTTATAAACGTCATAACCCATAACACATTTCAACCTTACATTTTCACTATCCTATGCTGTTAAGTTGTTTTATGAAGCTTCATGGAGTATATTTAAGATATTTGAAATTGACTGGACAGGGAGGGACTGTGACTATATTTAGAGGAAAGAAAAAGATATTGTCAAACCAAATCTTAAAAAAATGGATTCCTTGCAATCCAAAATTCATGTGAACTAGAATAAAATAGAGGAGATCTATCAATGCTCAATCATTAACTTGACTAATACAGATTTTACTGACTTTGTGAGCACTTTGCAGTAAAATATGAGGAAAGAAAAATTTCTCTAACATACTGAAAAGTATGTAGAGATTGTACTCCATGGTAATGATAACAACAAATATTGAATTAATTCCTCTATTAAAAATATTGAAAATCTCAAAAAGTTCTTTCACAAATAATTCTTACAGGATTTTGCTCATATCATTTTAAATTGGCCACATACCCCATTCCCAGGAAATTTCTGTCTGCCCCCTTCTGCTTTAATTTTCACCATAACTTATCTTAAAATGTTACACTGTATTTTACTTATACATTTTTTATAGTACATTTGCTGTATCCTCAAATGCAAAAAAATGTTCTGACTTCAAAGGAAGATGACTAGGAGAATTGGAATAATAAGGTGGAGTATATAGATGTATTGGGATTTAAATAAGAATTCCAAGGCAGCTCTGGTTGTGAAAACACAATGGATTAATTTGGATTGAGTTGTTATAGAAATTATTTGATTTACTTAATGGAGATTTTTAGTTCCATCACAATATTTAGGCTTTGGGAGGCAGTTTGGGTAATGTAAAGATGATGACCTGAGTACCAAGAAATCTGGATTCTAGTCACATGTGCATTATTAGCTACTTTTGTTATTTTGCAAAAATCATTTAATTTCCCCATTTCCAGGATAAGTGATTTGGACTCAGTGATCTTTAGTATATTCCTAGCTCTTGTTGATTCTTTGTTTCTTCTATTCTTTTGTTCATTCACTTTCAACTTCAACAAGTATTCAATAAGGGCATGCTATGTATTAGGGACTTGGGAATTAGAGTAATAAAGAAGACAAACACAATTCTGGTTTATATTTAACTGTAGGAGTAATTAGCAATGTAAACAAATGAATATATATGATAATGAAAAAGAAAATAAAACAAAATAATAGGGTGGAGTGTGTTGAGATCATTTTAGCATGACTGATCAAAGAAGGCATGTCTGAGGAGGTAAAGATTAGTCTGAGACCTGAATGGTGAGATATAGCTAGTCATGTGAAGATTTAAGGGAAAAATGTTACAAGTTGAAAAATCAACAAATCCCAAGGCCCTGGAGCAGGAAAAAGCTTCGAATATTCAAAGAATAGAAATAAAATCTATATGACCGGTGTAGAGGTTACAGGGATTTCTCTAAAAGGTGGACAGGGCCAGATGGTGATTGGCATTGTACCTTAGGCAAGGACTTTGAGATTTATTTTAAATCTGCAAGGAAGCTATTGGAGGTGTTGTAAGGAGGCAGGGAGATCACTCTTGATTTCTGGGGAGAATGGATTTCAGCAAGACAGGTGTAGAAGCAGACAGATTAGTAAAAGGTTGTTGGAATAGTTTCCACTAAGATGGTGAGAACTGATTCGATTTGGAATTTAACTAATAGGTAGAGTCTATGGAGTTATCTTTTGGATTACATGTGAAGTATAATGGAAGAAGAGGATTTGAGAACAACTATGAATGGGATAACTAACTTCCCGGATAGTGGTTTTAGTTCTGAGATACTGTAGATTAAGAAAGGAACAGACTGGTAAGGGAGGATTAGAGGGCCTTGGACAATCATCTATACTTTATCAGAAAGAAGTCTTCTATTGCCAGGAGACAAAGTATAGGTGAGGTACCAGAATACAATGGATTGCTACTTTGCATTATAATTTCATCATTATGGGAGAGTTACAAGTAATGTTTCCTGCTGATGGCAATTTTATTATTTGGCATTCCATCCCATCACCTCCTGCCCCCTACCCCTAACAAATAAAAAACATTGTTGATTTTTAAAGTCTGGAATATTCCCCTGCACTAACAGCTCTTCTGATCCACACCTATTATTTTGTGGGCTGGCTGTCAGAGGTTGCTCAAGGCAACAAGTTAGCCTGAAATTGTAAGAGAAAGAATAGAGTTTGAAAACAAATAACTCTCCCTCTGGGAGACACTATGGTGAGAGTATGCGTTCTAGACTGATGTCCTCTTTGTAATCCAACAGCAGCAAAAAGCAACAAGGCACATTTTAATGCTGATGACTGCATATTTTGAAAGTTATTTTGATACATGTGCTTGCCATAGTCCACAGTTGCTATCTCCTCTAGCCAAACCTTATAAGCAATGAGTCCACATTTTTAAGAAACCAGGAGACTCAGGGACTTGTCAAAGAGATATTTGCATAAGAGCTATTTGCATATCTTTACATATGATTCAGAATTTACCTTCTTAGTTTAATTCTTATGTTTACAATATTTGTTATTTGCAGTTATTGTTCAACGCACAAGCAGATTTAGGTCCTCCACTGTTTTTGTTTTGTGTTGTTTTGTTTTGTTTTATTGGTGGTGGGGAGCAGAACAGATATATCAGCTTTAAGGAAGGAGGTGTTAATGTTCTAATCATACCCTCTATGGAGATAAAAATGGTTAGCAGTGATGAGATCTAATTCTGACTTGCTATCATTTGAAGTAGCATCAATGGGCGAATCTCATAATAATAAACGTTTATATAGAGCTTAATATTTTCCAAGGATTCTTCTACAGGTCATGAATATATTAACTCATTTAAACCTCACAGTAACCATATAAAGTAGGAATTACTATTATTCCAATTTTAAAAAGAAGAAGCTGAGTCTCAGTTAATTAGACCATTCTCTCATTAAACACCATATTACTTATGGGAAAGAATTTTTGTTATTGTTTCACTTTCACAAAAATTTTGCAGTCTTTACACTCTACAGGATGCTAAATCAACAAAGAATTTCTATAGCTTTTCATTGGCTTTTCGTTGGCTATGCTTCAGAGATAAAAATCATTAATGGTAATAATCTTTCGAGACTTATTTGGAAGGAGGAAAGCGACATTTCTAGCACTTGCCTGGTTTTCTCCCATTTGAGACTAAGCAGTACAAATGGGCTGCTGAATGGTGTTATTGCATCTTCAGCCACCGAGAAAATGGTATTCTGTGCTGCTCACTTAGATAGGATATTGGGATATCAAATAATCAGACAACCTTTGTGTCTGGAATGTCTTCTTTCAGGTTTACCAGTCAGAGATTTATTGGGTAAGATTAGACAGTGGTTTCACATAATGTTTTGCTGTTGTTTTGAAGTGATAACTTTTTAATGTGCTGTTTATTTATCTTGTTTGGATGAGGGTGCTTATTTATGAATGTTTTCCAAAGACTGCATAGAGGTGGCTGTGTGTTTGAGACAAATCCATAAAAATACACATACATAAATAAACGAAGCACATCTGTAAAACACTTTTACTATGACCTAGTTAAGGTTTTTGCTTTATCACCTATAAAATGTTTCCAAAACATTTGTGGTCATTAGAATTTGATATCTGAAGTGTACAGGTTTTTATGCAGCTGGTTGAGAAGGATAACGTGAGTTGTTAGCAGCACAAACTCAGACATCGCAGAGAGCCATTTTTAGACCTCTTTTTTTCTCTATTTTTATTAGTAACCTTGAAGCTTAATTTGAGATCTCTGTGTCAACTGACAGTGTGTCAATACTGCACTATGAAATTGCAGTATGCAACTTTGCCCCAAGGATTTTAGCAGCCTGGAGTTGAGCTTTGATAAAGATGAATGGATTATTTCTCCCCAATGGGAGAAGCCGAATGGCCTGGTGTGCAAAGCATTAGATGGTGAGTCAGAAGTCACCACCTTGTCGCTTACTTGCTGTGTAACCTTGGGCAAATCAATTAAATTCTCTGTGCCTCAGGTTCTCCACCTTTATAATGAGGACCATGATACCTACCTTAAAAGGAAGGTGGAAGGATTAATGAGGCAATGGCTGCAAACCACATTAAGCTCCACGGAAGAGAGGTGCTCTATAATTACAAGCCATTACTAAGGAATTTAAAAGACAGTAAAATGGAATCATTATTTTATCTTCACCTGTAGGAGTTATTTCAACTGAAACAGTGTTTGGTAGAATATTAAAGCTGAATGACATTTAAAATAGTTGAATTTATGAAAGATTATCTTAATTATAGAAAATATCAAAATTTCAATATAATGGATTTGAGAATCAAGCTGATTCTGTACATTGACAAAATGCAAATGAGTAAATATTGAGCTTTGGTTGGCCTCACATTTATTCTACTGCCTAGATAGCATTGAGTCTAATTCATCTCAGGAAGATAGTTATCCATTTGATTCTTAGAGCTTTAAAACAGAGAGTGTTTCTAAGACCTCCCCAAAAAACCTGCTCTAGTTTTTTTAGTAAAACAGGCTTTCCATATTTAACTAAATAAACATTTCTTGTTCAATTTAACTGCAACTTTTTCATTCTCAGTGGAAAAGAGAATAGTCACTTTTCATATCAAATTAACCTTTTGTGTGCTTAAGGAGAACTATTAAGTTGTATTTTTTGTCTCAATGTTAAATAGCCCTATCATTTTCCATTGTTTTTCAGAGGTTCATTTTTGGAATTATTGCCATCTCTTTCAACTCTGAATCTCACTAAGCTTTTCACAGTACCTTTACTATTGTGAGGACCAATCTGTGAAGAAATGTATCTTCTTCTAGCTTTGCCACAAACCAATTGTTTGAGCTCTATGTCAGTTACTGAGTCTTCCAGTTACTTAACTTTTCTTATAAGGAGCATGAAAAGATAGGGCTAAACCCCAAGGATTTATTCTGGCACTCACATCCTATATTGCTGCATATTTTAAATCTTTTCCCACAACTAGTTTACTGAGTAACAACTTGGTGTTGCAGACCTTTCATGTGATTTGTCACCTTTAATCATGACAACAGCCCTGTTAAATATAATTATCTTTTTTTTATTGATGAAGGATCCGAATTCAAATAGTAAGCATCATGTTATAGCAGACTAGTTAAGGGCCTGGGCAGTAGAGTCCAACAGATTTGAGTTTGAACCCAATTAATTCATTTTCTTAGGCCTCCCTTTGTCTCTGCATCTAATAATGCTTAGGTCAAAGATTTAATGAAGATTAAATAATATAATTAATAGTGTATGCTTAACATAACACTTGGTATGTTAAACACTTGGTAACTGGCAGCTTTCAGGTTATGATTATGGTCAATGTTGGGTTAATTTTGCTGAGGCAATGTCTCTGGTGATATAGCTAATAGGTTGAGCCACAATTTTGATGTAAGTCTGTTCAAAGCCCAAATTCCAGCCATGAGTCAAAAAGTTTTTTTTTAGGTTTTACAGTATCAACAAAGAAATTCTTGTTAAACAAAGTAGGTAAGGTTTGTAGTTTCCTCTTGTCATCCTTCTGGTTAGCTGAAACTATATAAACCAGTTACTGGGTGAAGATCCTGTTGAGAAATTTGCTTTCTTCAATATACATATATATTTTTCAAAAGACATTTTTAAAAGAGTTTGATGTTATTACTCAACAATTAGTTGGTTGATAAAGTGTGTAACATTCATGACTTCACAAATAAGCCAAATAACTAATTGTTTCATTCCTTTGTTGGCCCACAGAATAGTATATCAACGGTTTGTTACCACTAAAGCTGTTTTGGGGCTATGGGACCTATAAAATTTTGTCTTTTATGCCTATTTCCGAGGAGTTTCAGGAAAAAAGGAGTTTCTGCCTTTTTTCCTGAATCTCCAATGACTCACATGAGTCCTGACCCTTAAAAGGTATCCCATGAGTTTTTTTGTGTGTGTGTGTGTGTGTGGTGGTGGTGGTGGTTTTAAGGAGGCACTGGATATTGAACCCAGGACCTCGTATATGGTAAGAAGGCACTCTTGATCTACATCTGCTGCCCTCCCCATGAGTTTTGAACAAAATGGAGTTTTCTTAGAAGAGCATAGAGTCGAGAAGGAGAGAAAGACATACACTAATCTGATTCTGATACAAGGTAAATGTGTGATGGTCACCATAAAAGAAGATGAGAAAAGGATAGTTTTTCAGAATTCAGTGGTAGATGTGATCTCTTCCAGAATATAGAAACAATTTTTCCAAAGGACAATCAATTTAAGTGGAGCCTTGAAGGATAAATATGATTTAGAAATGGTGAGACGGGAAGAGATTCTGGTGCAAAGAGAACATGCAGAAAGAGAAAAGAATTTTACTTGTTTTTTCTCTCTGTATTAGGCACTGTCAGGAATATATGTTTCTACATTCTTCTGTTCTTACAAAGAAGGGAAATGAAAATCAGAGAGGATGAAACACTTGGCTAGTAATGATAAAATTTGATTTGAGAGGGGTAAGTTTGACTATCCCAACCTGTCCTTTATCATTCAGCCACACTGATTTAACACTGAGGAGCACAAAGATTGCAAGACAAAGATGGGGCAGAGTCCAAGAGAACTGCAGACTATGGGGGCACGGAGTGGTTTGAAGGCAAGGAGAATCAGATAACACTTCCGTTTCTCAGTTTGACTGAAGAAAGTTATTCTGGATTTCAGTGATCTTATTTGCAATCATAAAAGTCCAGGCTAAAATTGACTTTGTCTTCAGGTGCTATGCCAGATTACCTTGACTTGCATCCCGTGAAATTTATACTCAGGAAACATGGGACTCTATTTACTTTTCCTTGCCTTTTTTTTTCACCTGCAAAAACTTGATAATAATATTTAGTTATAAAATCATAGAGATTCTGGCTTAATTCCTGATAGACAATTAAAGTTGTATGGCCCTGAGCAAATTTTAAACGTTCTGCACTTCAATTTCCTTACCTACAAAGTTGCGATAGTGTTATTTATCTTTTATTATTTCTTACAGATTAGAAATAATACATGAGAAAACTTAATGAACATTCTGTCAAGCAGGGATAGTAATATTTGTTCCTCAGGATTATGGTGGGGATTAAAATAGACATGATAAATGATGAAAGTGTTTTGTAATATAAACCTCTTGATACGGAGAAAAAAAGTACCATTATCACAAAATATAACTAAGATATTTAGAGAGTCCCTGTACACTACCAGTATTCAGTAACTGCTTGATAATTGTTAATTCATGAACTTTGCTGCTCTATGGTTAAATTAAAGCCAGAGTATAAGTGAATATTTTTTACTTTGACCATCCTGTTTTAAATATAATATGTTTTAGTTTGACAGGGATGCTTTAACAAATATCACAGACTGGTTGGCTTAAATAACAGAAATTTATTGCCTCACAGTCTTGGAGGCTAGAAGTCCAAAATCGGCAGGTCATGCTTTCTCCAAAGTCTGTCATGTTCTGGGAGTGGCTTGCTGGCAATCTGTAACTCAGCTCTGCCTTTGTCATGTGCTGATCTGTTTCTTCTTGTCTCCTACAAACTCATACTATGCCCAATTTCCTCTGTTTATGAGGTCTCCAATCATATTGGATTAATACCCACCTTGATTCAGTTTGGCCAGACTTAAAAAAATCTTCTAAAATCCTATTTACAAATGGGTTCACATCTATAGGAATGGGAGTTAGGATTTGAACATGTCTCTATGGCAAACATGATTCAATCAATCGCAATATGTATATAAAGTAAATTTGTAATTTCTTCATGGACTTTACAGAACCATACTGAAATCCTGTAATTCCACCACAGAGATATTTACAGTATAGCTTTTATACATGTACACATATTTATGCACAAACATACGTATACAATTGTCATATGATAGCTATTGATTTTACTGAATTCTTTTACTTAACATTCATTAGCATTTATTTCTATTGTTATAAATTATTATACATAACATTTTCCTATAACATAATTAAGTAATCATCTATTTTTGAACATCTGAATTTGTTTTGAATTTTTTTCTCTTACAAATAATGGGTTCATACCTAATATTTGACCCTTCATTTGATTGATTTTTTAGGAAAAACATTCTCACTTCCAAAAGCAAAATTTTGGGAGCACTGAATATGTACATTTTTCAGGGCCTTTCACGCGTGATATCAAAATGCCTTTCAGAAACATTGTTCTGTCTCTTTAGTTAAAATTCTCCACCTATCTGTATTATTTGGAAAATACCTTCACTTTATTCCTTTTTTTCTTTCACTTACCAATAGCTGACTTTGGAATATCATGCAAATTATTCTACTGAATGTCAAAGCTCTTCAGATCAGTACACAATTTTCTGTGTGTTATGAGTCATCATATATTAGAGTAGAAAAATGGGTTTATTTTTCTTTACAAAGAGTTATTCAATATTTTCATGATATTATGCCCTTAAATTTATGAGGACAAATTTTCTGGAATTGAGAGATTTATATCCATCTTTCTGAATCCAAAAGTGATTTAAAATACCAAATTTAGCAAGGAAAACACATTGATTTATATCTACTTTCATTGAGTTTAGACTGAAAATATTTCTACTACTAAAATGTCTATCAATGTTAGTAAAAGAAGCCTAAAATTACTATAGGAAGTGTATTTTAGAAATTGGAACTATCGGAACCTTTATATCTGTTTTAGCAGTAACTTAAAATTAGTCTTTTGGGATACAATTATTTTGTATGCTGTGCCACTCTTATAAAACCAGTTACTTTTGGTGATAGCTCTCCAAAATCTTTGCTTTGAGAGCTTAGGAGGAAAAAACAAGAAAAAGAAAGAAAGAATAACACATCTATCCATACAGTGGAAATAAAATAATGACAAAAGCAGTATCAACAATATGTATGGGCACTTTTCCCCAAAAAATGAATTTCTATTTATAATTTTAGTACCTAATACATTATTATTTGTGTGTGCTAAAATATCAGGGATAGAACAAAGATATGTAATGATATATTCCCATTTGGGATTAAGATTAGATTTTACATTATTTAGCATGTTCAGGAAATTAAAAATGGATACTAATTGAGATGAGCTCCCGGAAATATATTGAGATATTTCTAGTTTGTAATAATGATGATATGGTAAAATTTCTGTTTTAATCATCAAAATCTGGTGTTAAATACTTTGGGAACCTCTTTCATTTTTTTTTTTTTTTT
>JAQZBX010072482.1:0-15068 GCA_029593785.1 Cabassous unicinctus | reverse complement strand
TACAGTTTTAATGAAACTAAATTAACCCCATATTCTAACTTTGTATCCAGCTCGCTCATACTTAATAGATCTTATCTTAGCTCAGTTCTTACGTACACAAATTTCTGTGAGAACCCAAGAAAAAGGGGGAAATGTAGGACTTCTTAACTTTTCCTTATATTTGTTTCTGCATTTCTGTTAGAAACTAATTCATTTTAGAAATCCCAACAAAACTCTGGAAAGAAAACAGACCTCAATCTGATTGTTTCAGTCCTGTTTTTTAAATCACATGTGACATTTTTTCTTTCTTATATCTACTTACTGTTTTGAGACAGATCGTTAAGTAGGTGAAATTTCATCAGCTTGCAATGGATGAAGATAAAGACAAGAAAAGGATCCACAATTCCACCACAGAAAACACCACAGAATTAGAATTTGGTAGGAGCATGAGCATAGTTGTCTATCAGCGGATTCAGCATATATAAGGATTGTAGTTTGGGTTGCCTTCAAAATTATATGCAATCTTACGGGAAATGCCCTTTTAAAGGGTTCACTGAATATTCCTGTCCCCCAACTTTGGTCATGGAATATTCTAAGACTGTAATTTACTTTTATTTAAATTTTACTTTAGTCACTTATTGGTTGATTCCATTAAGAAAAAACAAATTACCGTTTTGAGACCCCTCATTGAAGAAACGTCAAGAAATGACACTGCTGAAAAATCGAGAATGAGACTGTGGAGGCTGATTTTGGGGACTACAATATTGAGCGGAAGTTCAGCATTCCAGTCTATCTGGAAGGGCAGGTCTGTGGTGTTGATCGGCTGATCCAGTTCTTCTATCTGATTGTTGTCCAGCTCTTCATCAGAATCTTTTAAGCCATCAACAGTGCATATAAGTCCTTTCTGCAGTAGGAGGTAGAAAGCATGATAACTGACCAAGAAAAAAGTTGTGTAGGCACTTTTCTTTGGTAGGTTTTCTGGGAAAAAAAAACTTTTAAGGAGATCCTCAAAGACATCATATAAAAATATGACATTGAATGACACATGAAATGCCTTGTTTATCCAGCATTTCAGTTAAGGGAATGGAACCAACACCTTGTGCTATAGTTTACTAAGCTCTTAGCTATAATGCACAGAAATGTGGCCAGAAAACTTACTGGTGTTATTTGTAGCAGACCTTTCTTATGCAGTTTTCGGATTTTCTTCAAAGCTTTATTGCGCTTGCGTAGAATTCGAGATGGACTAAAGTCAACCTGAAAGACCCATTTCTGTGTTACAAGCATACTGAATATTCTGCTACTTATATAGCATAATTTTAATAACTAGCTGGGAAGAGTAGAGGGATTGGGACAAATAATAAAGATATTTGTGATAAACATTAAAAATGTTTTAAACAACATATGCAAAAGCATTGTGTCAGACTTACAGTCTATACAGTTTATATTCAGTTATTAACATCCTAAAATCTGTGTACAGTCCAGGATTTATCCATAAATTATCCATGAATGGATCTAAACCCTATTTGAACCTGTTTACATTTTTGGCCTACGTGACAACTCTTAGGGGATTTTATTTTATTTATTTTCTATTTGTTGAATAAGGTTGGCACCTAATAGTAATCAGCATGTATATAATTTTATTCTATTAAAATTACATGATTTTGTAATTTTAGTGTTAGATTTGGTGGCAACCTTCATTTTACCTTTTCCAAAACAAACACATTCTTATTGCTGCAATATTTAGCTCCAGGGTAGTAAGTAAGGAAAATCAAATTATGTAATAAAAAAATCCTTGATAAGGAAAAAATAGTCAGATGAAAAGATACTAGATTATCTGAAAAGGGTAGTATATACAATATGATCCCATATTTTGTAAAACAAAACAAAGAAACCAGTTGTGTAGAAAGATATCTGATGCATACCAAAATAATAGAATTAAAGGCAGAAGGTTTGTGTAAGGTACTGAGTAGTCCAAAAGGCATGTTTCTAGAGTGAGAGCTGAGCATTTGTTTCCTAACCTTGAAGACTGAGTCCTTGTTAACTTCTTTCCAGCTCACTAAGACACCCTTTTTTTTTTTAAGGCGGTACCAGGAATTGAACCCAGGACCTGGTACATGTAAAGCAGGCACTCAATCACTGAGCTACATCTGCTCCGCAGTATTTCTTATTTAGTATTACATTTTAATTTATAACTCCTATCCTGAATCTCTTCAATGAGGTTTTCAAATATTAAATGTTCCTTTGTTGTTTCTGAAACTGATGCCCAAAGAATATATTTAGTATCTGTGAAAACCAGCAGCCCAAAACCTTGGCAAATCTTTTTACTCTACAGCAGAGTTTGATAAAAAGTGACTCTATACTGGACCTCAGCCAAAGAGGCTTATTTCCCAATATATTAACACACCCCTTATAAGGAAGTCTCATCTGCTCTGGGACATGGGACACAAGAACAACTGATACAACCCAGCCCCAACATATGTGAAGTCAGTGACCCTCTTGTTAGAGAACAAACATTTCATTCCCAGACATTCAGTGGAATACAAACAAACAAACAAAATAAACTCCAAACCTTACAGCATCAATAAGTTTCTGTTTAAAGAAATTAATGTTTGCAAAGTAGATAGGAGATGGGCATCTGAAAATTTTCGTTCCTTCCAGCTCATACATCTGTAGGGAAAACTAATATTAGATGGTGCCAATTAATTAATATTAATAGCGTTTAGCAAGTCAAAGGGAAAAAAAAGAATCTTCCTTACGTCAGAGTAATCTTTTTTATTCTTATAGATGTTGCTCCGTCCAACATTAGCCAGTGTGCTGCATTTTGGACTGTAGGGAATATCAATACCAAATGAAACATTCATGTATATTTGTTAGTCCTAAAAGGCTAATGCTGATCTTTTTTCAAGTATACCAAAGCAAGCCCACTTTTTGAAATTTAAAAGTTTGGGGAATAATCATGCCATGACAGATCCATAGGGCAAACATTTTGTTTTACTTATCTTCATGTCCTCCCTCAGCCTCACACCTAGCACTTTACAGTCTACAAACCACTTCCATATGCTTTTCACATTGTAATTCTGAATATCACAGTAATTCAGAGAGGCAAGGCAGATGCTGTTACCCAGTTTTATGGATGAGGATATGGAGAGTAAAATGACTCACCTCTGACCACTCTGTTTCTAGGCTTGGTAAGTCCAGTAAAGAAATGAATGAGAATATACACGAATAAAAGAGTATGGGAACATTTGAATACAAAATTATTCCATCAGCCAATGATTAACTTTAACTATGATATCACGCCTTCTGTTTCTAGAACTCCTTAGTTCCCAAGGAGGCTTATTTCTCTGTCACACCATGTAACCCAACATAGGCTGAGTGACCACATGATAGTGATAAGATATCAGAGATTTGAGAATAAAAAAGATGCTTGGACTGAATAACTGTTGACAATCAAAAATTCTAAGTGGTTTTTGTGGAATTTTAGGATGAGAGTGGCCTCTGAGAAGTTCTCTAATCTAGCTCAGTGCTTTTAGAGTGGACATTTTAAACTACCTGTAAAGAGGGAGAACCCTCTATTAGACATGTGGGATCCCATAATCCTCTTAGTAGCACATTCCCATATTTAACAAGTCTAAGGCAGAGATGTTAAATTCCCTTAGAATAGAATTACTTCTGGTTTATAGCTGGGCAAACAGACTCAGAGATTTATATGATTTCTTTGAACTTGCTTCAAAGCAGGCAGCAGACCAACAGCAGCTCTGCTACCTGGGCTGATGCTCCAATTTGCTGCCCTTCAGGTTTGAGGCGATCACCCTCAAAGGATGACTATATTGGCCAGACTTGATAGACATGCATGCCAATTGACCAAACTACTTTTCTTGTAACTAATGACAAAATTTTTCTCATCTGATTTAAGCAAATCAAAGCCTGCAAAGATGCAGAGCACAAAGAATACTCACAATTGAGTCCTGAAGACGATGGTTAGGAGCTGGAAAGCCACACTAGCTGCCAGGCCTAAACCAAGTCCCAGGACAATGGCAAAGATGAAGGTCATGATCCAGATTAACTATGAAAAGAAAGCAACAGTGCATATACTACATGTTACTTTGATTAGAGTACAATGTCTTAGGTCCAGAGCTATGAGAGAACTTGGACTTCTAGAGCTGAAAGCAGAGGTTGCAAGGTATAATCTTGGTGCAGGAGGAGGGACCTGCCTCAAGAGGTCATTTCTCCTTGCTCAGGTTCTAAACCAAGTACCATGGACTATGTTAAGAATTTTTTTAAAAAAATAATTACATACTATTTATTAGTTGCTATTAAATAACACGCAAAAATATCATAGAAAACAATCGAGTATGTAGCATAATAAACTGTTTCATTCATAAAACACCATCCAAGCAGGAAAAACACCATGGCTACAAATCAGAGACTGTCATCTATTAAAAAAAAAAAAGAAAGTGCTTATTTATTTATTTATTTATTTATTTTAAAAGATGCTTAGATTACATAAATGTTACACAAAAATTACAGGGATTCCCATGTTCCCCACCTCCCACACCTCCCATAACATCCCACATAAACACCTTTCATTAGTGTGGCACATCACCTGCAATGGATATACACATCCTGGGGCTTTGCCACTAAGCATGGACCATAGTTCACTATGTTAAGAATTTTTATACCACAGACTTTGACCTGGATATAGCTATGGCCTCTCCTCATAGCAAGGCATGTTGAGAGCAAAGGGGAGCCTATGTGAGGTATTTCCAAAAGGAATGTTCAGAATTTAAGTTCTCCACAGATTCTCAGGAAATTAATGTATTATTTAATAAAGAACAGAAGCAATGCATACCCTAATTAACATTCAGAGGGTTTCTGTGACTGCAAGAACTTTTAGTACAGATTTAAGGAAGTTCTGCTTCATGGAACAATTCCTACTTGCAAGTAGTCCGTTAATTTAAATTGAAATCCCAGAGAATGATTGTTAGAACTATGTAGTTTAAAGATAGCCAGCAAATAAAAGATTATTATGAATAGATACAGGAACAAACTTTTGCTTAGTTTACAAATATTAATAAGCATTTTACATCACCATTAAAATGATTTCTGTCTTTAAAATAGTGTTGTTTCTACTTACACAATCATATTTATCCTTCCGCCACAATCTGTGTATTTCAGTAAACTGCATCAGCATTCCCTTTAAATTTCCAAGTGCTAAAGCTGCCAAGACAGACTGTTAAAAACATAAACACCAGATGTACTTTAAGTTAATCAAATAGACTATATAAAAGCAAAGGTGGAAGGTTGTAGATAAGTGAGTTAAGTGCATCTTTTAAAGTTCCTCAAAGCATGTGGAAGGACACACCCTTTTCCAGTGTGCAGCTACCAAGCAAGACACAGCAGACCTGGGGACTCTAACCTGTCCCTGGGTGTGACTTTGTCCCTATCATAGTGACACTGCCTAAACTGCTGTCAGTGGTTATGCCATAGATTACCTGACAACACTTAGTAGCCAGTACCCTGGGACAGAGGAAGGCAGATTTTAAGACACATGGCAGATGAGCCCTGGAATCAATTTTTCCCAAGCAGAGACAGTCTGACATGAGTCTGTTTTTTGGGAGTTATAGAAAATACCTTCGGGAGCTTGGGGCCACACCTTTTCTGATGAGGAACAATCATGCCTTTTGTGAGATGAAGCTAAAGATCACAGAAGTGTTAAAGATTTGAGGCAGACTCTGGGACAGCATGAGCCATGTCTGTCTTATTCACTGCTATTTCCTCAGAGCCTACCATGGTAAATGCATATAGGAGGGGCTTAATAATTACTCAGTGGGTGAGTGAATGAATTTCCCAAGCCAATACTAACCACCACCCAGGACCACAGGCTTTTTTAAGAAGGCCTGATGATGGCACCACTGATGGTGGATTCACTTAGGGTGGTCCGGGCGGTCAACTCAGCTCTACAGGGCAGCACTTCAGGCTTCTGATTCGTCACAGACAAGACTGAGATAATTTTTTTTTTTCAGGAATAAGGAGAGTTGAGATGAAAATGCTGAATAGCTAAGTGTAGTCTTTATTTGGATTTTAACACAACGGTAGGAACATGCCCCCCAATTCAAGCTCTTCTGTTCCGAATAGAATATGTAATTTGTCTACATGTACGGCCTGTTTTCATACTATAAAAGCACAGTTTACAAAGAAAAAACCAAACAATTTTTATTTTCATATCTCTAAGTCTGCTTAACTGATTCGGGTATTTTTTATTTTCATAAAAATCTAACCAGTTAAACAATTTTACTCACTGTGAGAATGGAAGAATGTGTTTAGAAGAAATGTGGTCTTAAGTGACTTTAAGAAAGAAACTGCATACAAATGAATGCTGGTTAAAAATGGCAAAAACTGAATTATAGTCTAGTCTAGTTAACAGTTCTGTACCAATGACAATGTCATGGTTTTGATATTGTACTATTCTGTATAAGATGTTACCACTGGGGCAGTTGGGTAAAGGGGTCACAAGGCTCTTTGTACATTAAGCCTTAGAGAATAAGTCTCCCACTTTGAGGGAATTTACCATAACTATAGAGCATGTCAAGTACCAATTGTTAGACAAGATGTATCATTTTACTTCTCACTAGGCATTATTTCCCATTCAGTCAGTACTCCATAGAAAACCAATTAGAGGGAAGAGGGTGTGGCTCAATCGATAGAGCTCCCGTTTACCACATGGGAGGCCCCAGGTTCGCTTCCCGGGGCCTCCTTGTGAGGGCAGGCCGGCCCGCACGGCCCGGTGGGCTGATGCAGCAAGACCTCACAACAGGAAGCTGGTGTGGCTCAATCGATAGAGCCCCCGTTTACCATGTGTGAGGTCTCGGGTTCACTTCCCGGGGCCTCCTTGTGAGGGCAGGCCAGCCTGCGCGGCGTGGTGGGCTGATGCAGCGGGACCTCACAGCAAGGGGGAGATAAGCAGACACGGAGAAAACACGCAGTGAATGGACACAGCAAGCACAAGCAGCAAGGGGGGTGGGGATAAATAAATAAATAAATCTTTAAAAAAAAAAAAGAAAACCAATTAGAAACAATTTACAATGAAATGCACACGCAGCAGAATAATTTTAAAAATAAAGATTACAGAGCATCAAGGACCATAGAAAGGAAAAGGGGGGATGATTTTATTAGGAACCAGGGCTCCATACTGCAATAAAGGTTAAATACATATCAAGTGCTTAGGACTTTGCTGAAACTTGGTAAGCACTCAACAAATATTAATTATTAGCTATTTTGCCTTCATAGGATAAAATGATGCAAACCAGTTCTTTAGGTGAAACAAAGACATTTCTGATAAAATGGTCTATGAAGAGCTTATCACATGGATCCTCTATACAAGGGGCTTTGTTTAAAGTCACAGAAAATGTCCTCAGGTGTGGTTTATTCCTGAGAGGGCTAGGATTTTAAATGGTAATTGTTTCTTTAGTTTCTCCTAATTGATGTGGGCTGGGTACAGCCCAAGTGTACATGTGTGAAGAAGCATAATAGAGAATTCTTCTTCTCTATGTAGGAGTGTGTATGTGTGCATTTTTCCTTCTATTTCTCTAGTGGTAACTGCTTGACTCCTTCCATTCCTTTTTTTTTTTTTTCAGGCCAGTAAAAAGAATTTATTGAGAAATGAGGGGAATGAACAGAGCTTGCTGAGAAATGGGAGAGTAGGCCAGAAATACGCACCAAGATGTGATGCAGGCTCCTCTAGGCAGAGACAGCTGCCATTCATTTTGAAATCAGCAGTTTAGTGAATGGAGAACACTTTTTTTTTTTTTTTTCAAACAGAGCTCTGTACTGTTGAAGACAGATTTGGTCAGTTGGTTTCTTTGGAATTACTACACTGGGGAGTCCAGAAACCTGAGATCAAGTTCACATTACAGCTACCAAACATCAAGGAAAAAAGACCTAAACAATAACCAGTACATGTTGGTGGGCTGTTCATATCCCTATCTCCTTTCTACTCAGAAATGTAATAGAATGACTGTAGAACAATGATGATGATGATGGTGATGATATTAACCATAATGCTTATCCTTTATCAAGAGCTTATCAAGTGCAAGGCCCAGACCTAAGCACTTCACATGTGTTATCTCATTTGATTTTCCCAGCAACCCTGTGAGGTGGACCCTATTTCCCTTTCTGTTTTACAAGTGGGGAACCTGAGGTTCAGGGAGATTAAATAATTTGCCCCAAAGCACACAGGTAGTAAGTGGCAGAGCAAGGATTTGAACTAGGTCTATAGGGCTCGAGCGCTAGTGTTCTGTGAACTGCCACAAAATCTTATTAAAGGGAAAGTGGATGTGGCTCAATTGGTTGGGCTCCCGTTTACCATATGGGAGGCCCTGGGTTCGAGTAAAGGCAAGCTGGCCCGTGTGGTGTGGTGAGCTGGCACAACAAGATGACGCAACAAACAGAGACAAGCAGACACAGAAAAAACGCAAAGCAAATGGACACAGTGAGCACAAGCAGCAAGGGGGGATAAATAAATAAATAAAAATAAATCTTAAAAAAAAAAAAATCTTATTAAAACCACAGAGGACAAAGTGTTTACCACCTCATGGTATCCTAGATATCCTGTTTTTTCAGGTTATTTTTTTAATCTGGGCACTGCAGCAATTTATAGAGCATTAAACTAAACCCTTAAAAATTATAATTCAGGTGAGCTTGACAGGGGATAATGAAGGTGAAAATGTGAGGACTGTGTCTGGGCAGGAAGTCAGACCTTTAGCACCCATCCTGCCATCTGACTGTTGGTCTTGGAGTCAAACCAAGCTCTAGGAGTTGTAGGGCGTATTCCTAAGGATGGGTTGTGTGGCTGGTAGCACCACTCTCTGAACAAGATAGAGAGCCTGATTGCCTCAAATTTTAAGAAAGTCTTCACTTTAGTCAATCCATGTTGAAAGCGCTGGTGCCAGAATGCCTTCTGTTAATTATATTTGGGGCTACGAACATGCGAAGAGCAGAATAAATAAGGTAGTTTGGATATCTGCATTCTTAACATTCATAACATGCTGCCAAGGGAAAATAAATATTTTTGGCCCATAAAGTAATGGCTAAGAAGAGTACTTGAGAGTTTGTAGTTATCTCATTTTCCCTAGTTTAGTTTGTGCTTTGGGAGTGTAAAAACCAGGGTCCTTGACTCATTGCCCGACGAGAAGGATGCAATCCAAAGAGACAAGTGTTACCTTTTGTAGTGGCTCTAGGAGAAATCCAATGGCTACGATGACAATCAGCACAATGACAGCAGAGAGAAGCCCAGCAATCTGTGAGGATTAAAAAAATTCTTATCACAAGCTTGACTTTTCACTTGCTAGGATTTCCCAGTTACTAATGCTAGGATGGCTTCTGCCACAAAGATCTTGAAATACCTGCGTTTTGCCTCCTGTACTCTCCTGAACCCCTGATCTGGAGAGGGCAGTACTGGCAGCAAATCCTTTGAATGATCCACAGAATATGTTACTCACGCCCAAGGCTATTAACTCCTGACAGGAAAACAAGAAGGAAACTTCATAGAAGCAACACCATTGATATTATATGCACAAAATCTTATTTAAAACTGCCTAATTAGACCCCGTGTAGGTTTTATACTTACCTGATTGCCATCAATCGGATAATCGTATTTGAGGGAGTAGACACTGGCAACTGAAAAGGCCACTGCAAAGCCAACGATTGCAATGGTGAAGCTGTCTCCTATGGTCTCTTGGAAAGTCTGTATGTCAGGTGTAATAGGAGGCTGAAATCTAAAATTGAAATGAGGTAAGCCTGAATGTCATCCATCTGTTTATAACTCTTCAGTAGCATCCATTTGCTCTCAGAAAAAGCTCAAACTCCTTAGCATAGTCCTGATCTACTGCCTCCCCACCCCTCCAGCTTAATTGCTACCATTCCCAAAATTTATACACCCACCATGCCAAGCTTCTTTTTATTTCTCATCGGTCTACCCTCTCACCTTGGAGCCTAATTTACTCTTCCCTCTGTCTGAACCATTCCCCTTCCTTCCCTCCAGAAAGCCGGCCCTGACCACCAAAGTCAGGGTTAGGTGAGATTCTCTGTGCTTCCTCAGCTCCTGGCAGGTATTCCATGACCCCCATCCCGTACCCTAACTTTCCACTTAGATGTAGAGCAGGGACTATGACTGTCTCAGGGTTATGTCCAGGGCAGAACACTCTTCCCAGCAGTCAGTCAATCGTTGCTGGAAAAATGAATGAAAGGAAGAAATCTGGGCTGACTTGTGCCTCACTTCAGGGCATGGCCTGCAAGAATTTAGTACTGCTGAGAATTTTGGAATTTGCTATCTTATTGCTGAAAAGCAACATTGCCTGAATTTGATACGATTGTAAATCCAGTCCAATGATCATGGTAAATGTGATATGATTTTGTCAAACAACCACATTATAATATCCCCATAAGCTTCGTGCAAAATATCTTAGATTCCACTTGTATTGTTACATTGGGCTGCAAAGCATCACCCACAATGCCTCCAATAGTTATCCATGGATGACAGCTCTTTGAGCAAACATGATTCTGAGACAAGGAAAGCAAGAAAATCCTCTCTCCATTGGTAACAGATAGCAAACAGATGGGCCCTTGGACTCCGCCCTGCACTCAACAGAACTGCTGGAGTCAACTGCGGTCCCAACGGAGAGCAAGTTTCAATTTAATGTGCTATAGTGTCAAAGGAACTTTCAACTAGTAAAGGATACCTCTGTGTTTATGCCTCATGAATTTAGAGAAGTTAAATGGCATATACCAATTGTATTATAAATGATACATCAATTTACTGAAATGCTCAGCTCCTTTAAACATCTGTCTATAGCCTCAAACTTATTGGAAGTAGATTAATTGGGTTCAATTCTTTCTGGATTGCTATTCTGTGTTTTGTGAATATATATGTTAATGAATTTTCAGCTCTAATTTTTAAGACATACTAGTATCCCATACTTTCCTGCCACCATAAATGAGAAGGTTTGCTTGGATTTTTAAAAATAAATCTGAAATTGATAATACAATTAAAAGTTATATTTTATATCAAAATAATGAGGGGCTGCTGACCACAACAAACAGAGTTCAATGATGAAGAATTCCAGTCTGAAAACTTGGGTTCATTTCCTAGTTCTGCTTCTTACTCTTCCTGAGTCTCAATTTCCTCATTTGTAAAGTGAGGATAATAACACTAGTTCTGTTTCCTTCATAGTTTTATGATAGGGTCAAATAAAATATGAATGTGAGTATCATTTACTCACTGTAAGGTACAAAGTACCTGTTAGCTATTGTTGTAGGAGCCCTCTAGAATCTCAATATATCCTTTTTATTTCCTTTACTGTGTCAATGCTGACTTTTATTCAGCCAAGATATTTGCATTCAGTGTGTTTTTCACAAAATAACTTCTAAGGTGGCATAATCATTAACAGTGGATTAGCAATAATTAATAATCATTACTTTGCAGTTATATCCTATTTGCAGTGACCAGGAATTTAAAATACAGGCTCTTAAACACACACACACACACACACACACACACACACACACACACACACAAAAATAATAAATAAAATACATGTTCAATCATCACCCAGAAAAAAACTGGGGTGTAAAAAGCATGCAAAGAACCTAGTACCTAATTTAGGTGCTAAATTCATAATAGTAGTAATGCAGGTTGAACACTTTTTATAGGTCAGGCACTGTTCTAAGCACATGACATGTATTAACTCACTCAATCCTTATAAGATATCCAATGTGATAGCTGATTTTTTTAGTGCCAGTTTACAGCCAAAGACATCGAATAGACACCATTTATTAACTTACCCAAGGTCAAGAAGTGAGGCAGAATTAAATCCCAACACTCTGCCTCTAGAATGCATGTGTTTACCTCCTAGGCTACACTGCATTTAGGTAGATTATAATGATTAATAAACATGAATTGCCCCCTTCTCCAACCCCACATACCTTATGGAAAGAAGCCCATTGACTTTTAAAATATATTTGGTAAATAAAGTCTCCAAGATTGTAACTCAGCGATCTTATGTTTAACTTTTATTTTCCAAAGATCTGGCAGAAGATCCTCTTTCATTTTGCATTATTTGCTTTTTTTTATTATTCTACTTAGTTTATGTATGCCAAGACGTTAGAATAAAGTGTAATCACTTGAAAGTTACAGGATGGAGGGACACCCTAGAAATAGTCTTTCAGCCTTATCCTGATTTCCACTTAAAAACCATTTAAGTTGGGAAGCGGATGTGGCTCAGGCGATTGAGCTCCCACCTACTACATGGGAGGTCCCAGGTTCGGTTCCCAGTGCCTCCTAAAGAAGATGAGCAAGACAGTGAGCTGACGCAACAGGCAGGCACAGCGAGCTGATGCAACAAGATGACGCAACAAGAGACATGAGGAAAACATAATGAGAGACACAACAAAGCAGGAGCAGAGGTGGCTCAAGCATTTAGGTGCCTCCCTCCCACATTGGAGGTCCCAGGTTCAGTTCCCGGTGCCTCCTAAAAAAAAAGAAAACTGGCACACAACAAACAGACACAGCAAATGCAAACAATGAGGGGTGGGGAAAAATAAATAAATAAAATAAATCTTAAAAAAAAAAACTAAGTTAAAAGCGATACTTTAGATTCATTAGGTGTAACACATGAAGATTTGGTGATAATTAAATGTATAAATATTGCTATATATATATATATGCATTTAAAAGAATTTGGGTATTTTCAATATTCAACCTAACATATAAATGTTGATTTCTGGAATTCTCAAATATTTGCAGGAGAATATTTCCTTGGTAAGCAAATTGGAAAAAATTGATGCTTTCTATAGTCAGAAGGCAGAGAGAAGGAAAGAGCACAAAACTGGATCTCCCTTCTCAATCCATTAACTGTAATGAAACACATTTTCAAATTCCTTGTACAAACCAGGCTTCCCATCATTTTGCAGCAGTAAAAGCTGCTCTGGCTTTGTTTTTAATTCTATCATGAGAAAGGACAGAATGTGCTTATCTGGATTGCTTAAGTGCAAAGTTTCCCTTCAAGGATTTCTTTTGAATTTGGCTCCAATAACTTCAAACAAAACACTACATATTGTTTATAGTAATTTACAGATGAGGAAATCTGGTTTCATTTGGTGCTTCTGTATGAGCAGAAGCACGTTTATTTGCCTATTTTCCTACTTTCACTTCAGTTGTTTTTACTTGCATGTGAGTCCCTGTTCATTTGCTTCTTGAGTTCTTCCAGAAGGAAAAACTTTTTGATATTAAGAACTGTGGATTCTTAGGTTCCTTGTGGCTCCTTCTTAGGAGATCGGCAAGCTTTTCTCACTGGTGCTGGAATGCAGGGAGGGTTCCAAAGTGGGTTAATGCATTTCGGCTTGTACTTCTCTCCGTAACTACTGCTTACTCTCTGATTAGTGCTTAGAGTTGCCATTATAAAAGGCACACTTACCCACGTGGCATCTCTCCAATGACAGCCACATTAAACCTGTTTTTGAAGTCAAAGCCATAGGATACACCTGTTGCAATCACAGTCTGCAAAGTTACAAAATTGCCCAAATTAGAAATCTGAGGTGCAAGAGTCTTGTTTAGAAAAAATACATTGCAAGACCCCACCCATAGGTCTGTTAAATAAGAATCTCTTGGCCCAGGCTTTGTTACTTTTCAAAAGGCCCGGAAGCAGTTCTAATGTCCTGCCATGGTTGTGAACCACAGTTGTAATTCAAATGGATCTATCACCATGTCTTCTGAGGCCTCATTCTCTGCACTATGCATGTGTTACATGGAAAAAAAATAAATTCAAAATCATAAAAGGAAATCATTAAATTCTGAATGAAGAGAAAACTATACTAAACATTATGCCCAGAAACTGCAGGGATGGCATTTCTGTCCCCACTAAGACCTTCTGACCTACAGATGGCAAAGGACTTTTGACCTAAAAACTAGACTAATGAACTATGAAAGAAAGTCTTTAGGCAGTCACTTACCACGATGAGTTCAATTGGGATGGGCACTGGAAGTTTGGCTTTGTAGCGCTGATTTATTTCTTTAAACACAAAGACAATGAAGAGGATAACCAAGGATGTCACAAGGTCTGCGATGTTGGTCTTTTCTATTTGTGTGAATATGGACTCTAGAACCTAATATTATAAAAACAAAACACCCAAGTCTATGTTAATGTATCATTTGGATACAACATTTAGCTATTTCCAAATAGATAAAAATAAACATTTCAGAAAAAGGTCCGACCTAAATTGATGGCGATTCTCTATTCTGCTCATGTTAACCATGAATGCAAAACTGTAGAGACCAGCATGGAGACATTGTTGCGGCTGATGGAATGAAACCCAAGTGGCACTCTTGGGGGTACGGATGAACGAAGTTTTATTACGCGTGGGCCCAGAGGAGAATTCAGCCTCCAAATTCTGAGCCCTGTTTCTCGATTTTCATAAGTTTATATAGGAACACTAAGGGTGTAAATTCCTGAGCAAGCGGGCAGGCAGGGTTACAAAAGCAGAGGAGCGAGGTTAGCTTATCTTCCTAAAAGCAAAGGGCCATTAGGGAGGAAAAGAGTCATTATCTGTTTAGAGTTGTATGTAAATTTCAGGTCAAAGGGGCAGATGGGGAGTGCTTATCTTCCTGACCTGGATTCCATGGAGAAAAGGCGGGGAGGAGGGGAGAAAGAGACCGAGGGGAGTTTATTTTCCTAAAGCTGTGGGTTTCTGCCGAGGGGTGTTAGGGTCCCAGCACTTCCCTTATCATTCCCCCCTTTTGATGCCCTTATAATTCTTTATGGGGCAACATCTGCCAACATGGGGATTTTTCTGTAGTCCCCAAGGGCTGATATTTAACACGAGGCATTACTTGGTGTTTTAAGGCATTTAAGCCTATTGTGTTAGGTACCATAGAACGCATGGCCTGAAAGTTAAGTGGAAAAAGACTGAGGCTGTTACTGGCATAAATGGCAAAATCCAGGAGAAGAGATACTGGAAATAGTTCCCATTGGCAGATGCCTGATATACACAGTTTAAACGGTCTTTGGCTAGTTCTTCCAGTAGGGCCACTTTGT